>VWPU01009725.1:0-57481 GCA_013398955.1 Callaeas wilsoni | reverse complement strand
TCTCTTCTCTTCTCTTCTCTTCTCTTCTCTTCTCTTCTCTTTTTTCTTTTCCAATGCACGCAGCCTCGCCTAGGTGCTTACAGCTCAACTAGTGGCAGAAATTATCAAGAATAGAAAAGATAAAAGCTCAAGGCCTTTTTGTGTTTTCAGACAGACAGATTTAGGACGTGCTCATGTTACTTCTGATGGATGCAGGATTTTCTGCAAAGCAGGTGGTGTTTGGTTATGGAAAAGGAAAAAAAAATTATTTCCACAAATGCAGAGGAAGCCAAATAACCTGAGCAGGTAAATGAACCTCAGCTGCTCCCAGGGCTGTGCCAGGAAAACCCTGACTCTAAATAAATAAAATGTGGAACTTTGATTTGGGTGTAAAACATCAGCATGAGTTAATGGGAGAGGGCATGGAAGGCCTGACTGAAAGGGGTTTGGGGATCAGGAAGGGTTGAAGGGGAAAAACATTCTGGGATGGTAAAAAATCCACTAGGAGATGGTTAGGGGAAGGAAAAAAGGCAGGGAAATGGAATTATGGAGGAGGACAGGGAAGGAACGAGAATGAGAAAGTAGAAAGAGGAGGGAAAATGACCACCTGCAAACAGGGGATGGTCAAAGTGCTTGTCTGGCCGTGTCCTGCCCCTGATTGATGCAGTCTGTCCTGTCTCCTTGATGCCTTAGGATTTTAGCTTTTATATTTTCATATATTCATAACTCTGCAATTCCGTAGAGTGTAACTCTGAGCTCCATACAGAGTGTTAGCTACTGCTTTCCCATTTTGGTCAGACACAACAATTCCTCTCTAGGCCTGAGAATCAAGGACACCTCACTGTCTCAGGCCCCGAGAAATGGAAACAAAAGTGAGTTGGGGGGAGCAAACTGAGAGATTGGGACTGCACTGCCTGAAGCTGGAATTGGACAATTAACCTCTGATATGCAAATGGACAGAACTTCTATCTGTCCCAAAAACGTGTGGCTGTGTCCATCCTGGGTGCAGTCTCTGCGAGACTCCTGCACTGCCCAAGGTGCACCCTGGGAAGGCCTTTCCATAAATCCCTGCCCTTTATCCTTTCACTCTGCCCAGCCTCTGCTCCAGGGCAGCCTCTCCAAGGCATCAACCTCATCCATCTCCATTTAAAATCATTTTCCTGGGTGAGCAGCTCCCTATCCCGAGTGCACATCCCTCTGTGCAGCAGCAAGAGTCACACCATGGCTCAGAGAGCTTCTGGTGGTGGCATCTGGAGAAACTCATGTGTGGATTTTTAAGCAGGGGTTCAGAGATGCAGCGAGGCAGGAGTCCAGAGTGAGGAATGAATTATTTATTAAATTTACAATACCATTTATATATTCTAGTTCCATAAAGCAATTGAACACTGTTCACACTTCTCCTAGGGTGATTGGTCAAAGTCTCAGACACCCACTTAGAAATGTTTTTTCCTAATATAATGTACACAAGGTCAGAAGATACCAGATATGAATGCTATTTACAAAAACCCTATCTATTGTTTACATAGCTTACACAGCGAAGGAAAAGTTCTCACAGAATGAATGCAAGAAGAGAAAATTTCCCTGCTAACAGCATTTCAGCATCCACACCCATGGATGTGGAGGGATCTGTGGCTGAACACTGCTGAATATCAAACCAGAGCAGCCAGGGAGGAAGGAACATGGCTTGGGAGGCAGGAATTGGGGTGGAGAGAAGTCCTGGCCAAGCACTGGAGAGGTGCAAGCCTGGGGAGTTGGCTCCTGCAGGGATGAGGTGGTGTATTTCTGGAGTGATCTACAAGAGTTTGTGCTTTATAATAGTAAGGCAGAAAGAAGTTTTAAGCTGATTAGAACATTAAATTCGAGAATACAAATACCGAAGGAAGTAGAAATGTAAATAAATCCTTGACATATTTTTTTACCCTTCTTCTGTGCCACCTGGTACTATCTTTTTTCCTTTTTACTTGAGGAGGCACTCATAAAATGAATGTTTCAATAAACAGCAAAAGGTCACTCCATATTCATATTTTTAATTACTATGAACATTTTCGTTAAAATGCCCCCATCTCAACACCTTGGTGTGATTGCTCCAAAATGAATTACCTTTTCTAAATTAGTTCTGCCAAAAGCTAAATATACCCCTATAAAAATCCGAATTAAAATTGGTCTTGGATGAGATTTTCTTATGGTTTGAATACTGTTGTGATGAGTAATTTTGGGACAATGTGTCCCCTTTGGATCTGCAATATAATTGTAAATGCAGATTGTACTAACAAAGGTAAGCAACTGGCAGTCCAGGGCAGCAATTCCCAAATCCACCCGTTAATTCCATGTACTGCTGGTCTGCATTAATTGGCACTTTACTGAGAGAGGGGGAAGAAAAGCTGCCCAAGTGGCAAACTCCTAGATGAGAGTATTTTTGTACAATGCAGCAAATTTCAGATGCTGCAGGAAGCAAGAGGCAATGAATCCATAAATCCTGTGGGAACTAGAGACTAGGAATCAGGATGAGAGCCCTGTTATTATTTTTATTATTGCTTTCTTTAGCGGTAAGATCACAGGCATTTACAACTCGAGCTAGAGGAAGCATTTACAGGCTTAAGTGCTGTAAATGTTGCTTATTCCCTGTGTTTCAGGAGTAATTTTCCTTCACACATGCTCTCCTTTGGAGTTTGTATTGCATAAATTGCATATATATGGTGCTGTGAGGTGAATAATGCAGTTACCGGGTTGTGGAGGGAGACACAGACACCCAGTCTGGAGTTTCCCAAACTGTATTTCCACTACTGAATTCAGCAAATGACAACAAGTGAATTTGACTCAATTAGGTTAAAAAGTAATGCCTGAGTTGAGCAAGTCTGGGACCATCAAAAGACCCCAAATAAACAAGGAATGCAACTTCTTTGGTATTTCAGCAGGACTTTGAGAGGCTGAAATTCCTAGAACCTATAAATGAGCAAATATGTGGTCCCCACACCTTCACCAAACATCGGAATCATCTATTTTTTTTTTATTTAACGTTGAGAAATGTACCAACATTGCTGCCTTTGCCTGCAAAATTATCCACTACAATATGGGTATTTTTGTTGAGGAAATTCTCTCCGTGGTTTATTTGTTTTAAGCTGTAGATGATGAGGGTTCTGTCTATATCCTAAAATAAAGGAAGATAAACTGGCTGGCAGTTCAATTCTATTAGGTATTCACGTAGGCAGGTAAATTTTGAGTCCTGGGAGTCTTCAGCTTTCGAAAGAGGTTTTCCAGCTCTGGAGCTGCAAAAGAGTGAAGCTTGTTAAAAAAGTGCACGTTTGATAACAATATTTAATTACCTTGAAGATGAACCCTTTGTATTCTGCAGTTTCATGCACATTACAGGTTCTTGTTTGCTTTGATTCCATAGAATCCGTGGGTTAAAACTCCAAAGTTTGATGAGCATAAAATTATATAGAGTTCCTAAATGCCTGTGTTGTCAAATCTCTTTCTTTTCAAAGACACCTTTTCAAAACTGTTTTCAGCAGAACTGCTTGACTGGAGGAGGATTAATTTCTCCCCAAGTCTAATCAGTTTCTAACAAGTCACATAAAACCAGTTAGGGATGTGTGAATTCATGGGAGGATTTCTTTTCTAGAGACACACAGTGGCAGCAAGATCTCATTGGAATCCCACACCACGGCAGAGAAAGAATTGAAATATTAATAAAGCCTGGAATTTATACTGCACTGTTCACCTCCCAAGCGCTCGGCAGACGTTGAAGATAATCGAATTCCTAATTCTGCTGAGGAGTCAGAGGGTGAAGGTTTTGTGCTGGGGACTTGTGAGGGGATAGGAATGCAAGATTTAGGGAATCTTGCTTTTGATTTAGGAGCCCCAAGCCTGAGCTCACAGCAGTGACATGTTCCTTTTTGTCCCAGAAGCTAATCAGGCAGAAAGGGTGGAACAGAGAACTTTTCATTTCCCTCTTTATTCTGCCACTGGCTTGTTGGACAGTTTGGGTAGGACATGGGCTGTGTTTTTCTCCCTGCCCACCTCCCCTGTCTTCCACACTTCATCCCTAAGGGCACAAAAAGTTGTACTTTGGATCTCTGTGGAAAACACAAATCCAACCAAAAACTCATATAAAAACCCCCCAAAACCCAAAACCAAACCAAAACACCCAAAACAAACCAACCAATCAACCAACCAAAACCAAAAGAAAGAGAAAAACCCCAAGNAAAAAAAAAAAAAAAAACAACCAAAACCAAACCCTCCCCTGATTCACTCCAAGGAAGCAGAAATAACCCAAGCCAATTTCTGCTGTGTTTAATTGTTTGGTGTGGAAATGTGGGAATGTCCTTGGATACTACGAGATGACCAGTCCTGAGACATCTGCAGACAGTTGGAGATACCCTCGCTCATTTATTTGAAGAATTAATCACTGAGGTACCATAATTTGTTGGGGTGGCTCTAGAAAACTGAGGAATATACTCAGATTCTTTTGCAGTGTTTGAATCATGTGACAGCTGCTCCAGCAAGGTGCTCTCCTGACTCATCCTTTGTATAATTCGTTTTTAAATATCAAAAATCAAAAAGAAAAGGAATTGAAATTTTAGGATCTTGAAGATTGTCACCTCAGACTCCGGGATTTTGAAGAAAGATTTTTTTTGTTGTTGATTTTTTCTTTTTTTTCTGTTGCAAATTATATGAATAATACAAATACTGAAAGAAGCTGACCTAAAATAAATATTCAGTAATCAAAGCCCAAAGCAGAGGCACATCAAATCGTTTTACCATTTCTTTTTGGACTCTGTTGCCCTGTTTTATGTGCTCAAACCCAGTCATCAAGCTGAATAATCTGAGCTTTTTGACTGACAGATTTTTCAACATCAGGTTTTATTTCTGTTGGCATTTTCATATTTGGCAGTATTATCATGCTACCAGGAGAGAAAGAATTTCACTTTTAGCCATGCTTCAATGCTGCTGAATCAGAACAGCCAAAAAATACCTTCAAGCCCATCTGTCCAAGGAGAAAAAGAATCAATTTAAAGCTTATTTGTGCACAAACTGTAAATCACCGAGTTATAGGAAGCACAATATCAGCTTCAGAAACATTACTTCATTATCAGCAGCTTCCATTTTTTTTCAGTCACCACCACTAAAAATGTAGCAATTGAAAGGAGAATGGTTTTGGGGGAGCTTTTGTAAATAAGTTGTGGGATTTTTGTTCTTAATACTCCCTTGTTAACACTTGAGGTTTTTATTGCACTCCAATACTTATTAAGCTTGTCTCTCCAGCAGTAAAATCAAAAGTTTTGTTGTTTGGTTCTTTGGGTGGGTTTTTTTTCCCCCTGAGAAGTTACTGTTTCATGTTATTTCATTATTTCAGAAACCCATGCTTTAAGAAACACAAAGCTCTCGAGCCTTGAGGAAATCTTTTGATTTCATCCCAAGAGCAGGAGCATGTCAGGCTCGGGTTTGATCTCTTGTGGTGTCTTCAGTTTCATAGCTTCGAAATGGCAGAATTTGCTCCCCAATCCCCAGAGAAAGAGCCAAGACCCCTCTAAGGAAGGGAGTGGGAGATGTCAGAGAGGCAAAGCTCAGGCCAGGGGTCAGAGTGTGGCTTTGCAGCAAAGAAGGGGTTCAGGGGTAGCCTGGGGACTTCCCTTGGCATCACTGAGCCCCCCATGATATCAGCTCGTGTTCACCCAGCACAACAATTCCCAATTTACCTCATCTTCCAGTGAGGAGCCGCACAGCAAATCCATTTCTGCAGCTTCTTCCCCAGCTCAGCTTCAACCCTCATTAATGACTGCATTAAAGCAGGACGCTGTGGAAACATTCCTTTACTCCACTGCAGGGGAAGCTCGGAGCCCTCCGCAAAACACTTCTCCAGCATCATAAAATATCCCACTAGAACAACAGAGAAATAAATGATGCAAACCCTGCAGCCAAAAACAGGTGTATTTCCACAAGAGATTCTTTACTAAATAGAGTTCTGAAACCTTAAAAATAATGGTTTATTATAACACATTTGAGGGAACTTACGCTGACCAAAATTTAAATCAATTTTAAAGCACACTATTCCCAAGATGTGTCTGTCTTGGAGACCACGGCTCCAGTGAATAGGAGGAGGGGAAAGCTGCAGACTGGGAATCTTCTTACATATTTAAGATTCACAACTGCTGTCTCATTAAGCCTTTAAACAGTTCAGGTTGATTTTCTGAGCATTCTGTATCTTCCTTTACCAGGTATTTATGTAGCCGGGAGAAGCAAACTGAATTTTCAGATCTAGGATGCTGTGAAATGTATTTATGCTCATTTACTGTTGCTGTATATCACTGGAAAAGGCACAAAAAAAGCCTTGACAGAAAGATTTGCATTGCCGGAAGAAGCCTGGTAGATACTAATGACACCATATTTTAGGTACAGAGGAGAAGAAACTTCCAAACTGAAGAAATTACTGTATATTGTTTTTACAATTGAGCTTACCCCTATTTTATTGAAATCCATAACTCAATAAAGGATGCAGTGAGCTTAAAATATTAAAGTAGAATTTTTGGTGTTTGAAAAATTACAGTTTGCTATTTTGTTTACTTGGATTAATTAATCAACATGACCAACACCACCATGTACACTTTCAATGGCTGTGTGAAGACATTTCATTTTTGAATAATACTGGGTGCTATGTGGTTTTTCAGCCTGCACACTGACATTAATAAAACTCCTTCAGGCCATGCTAAATTATATTTTATATGCTGTGGTGTTAGGAACCTAAAATAGTCCTGATAAGCAAATAGCAAAAGCGAAATACAGCGTATTTAAAAGATAACAACAAACCTTCGGCACTGTGGATTATAAATGGCCATGGAGCCTATGTAGATTTCTGCATCAGCTCTTCCACTGCTTCTTGAAATAGTAATTTTTAAGAGTTTCATATAGATGGAATTCGTCTGCCCATGTGTGACTTGTACTTGTCTTGGTCTGTGGAGTAGCAGCGTAGAGGAAGTAAAAGTGTTACTCACTTCTCCCTTTGTGGCCAACGGACATTAGTCAACTCTAAAGAATGGGGTCTTCAGAGAAACTCCTTCCATCCTCAAATAGATATTTTGCACAGATGCTTAAAGTTTGTTAAAATGAAAAAAAAATTGGTTTTTTAGGATCTTGTTATATCACGAGGTTCACGTGTGAAATCAGATCTCTCAAACTGCACTGTTGGCTGCTGTCCTTTGGTCACGGAGGGCTCTGTTGGAAGAGACCTTCAGCTGAGTCTGATGGGGCTTCCCAAACTCTTCAGTTCACATTCTCTAACCCAGCTGCTCCGTGGTCCCGTGTGAACACTCCACCAGACCTACAATCCATCTTTATCTATAATATTAATCACGTGCAAAAACCCTCCTAAAACTCTCGGCCACCTCTACAAGATTGTCCTATGGGAATATCTCTGCATCCACTGGAAAGTCTGCATTTTTTGTTTGCAGACATCTCTGCACACTTCAATAACTTGAGCATAAGGGATTGCCTGGAAACCCCTGAGTCACTTGTCCCGGGGTGTTCATCAACGTATTAACCACAAAAATTGGCCTGGGCTGAACAGGATAAGTCTGGGGGAATTTCCAGAAGTGTCTGAAATCCCCACCTGGGCAGCTCCTGTGAAACGCTCAGGTAAATGGGTGATGGATCAGTCAGTCAATTAGTTACAGTTTTGTCCAATATCTCAAACCAGATACCAAACCCTTTATCTCATGTGTGCAGACAAGCATTTGCACAGTCCTTGAAACAGCCAGCGAGTTCATGGCTTAAATGCAAGAACAGAAAAGATCCTGATATAGCTGCACCACAACTGTGGCTAAAGAACAAATTTTATTTTCGTAGCTCCAATCATTTACAGCTGAAGTTCCAGAGGTCTTGAATCCAGAAAGTGCTTTTTTCTCACCACATGTTCTAGAGAGTCCAGAATCACTGCTGAGCTCAGAGAAATCCGCTGGGTACGCCTCCACGGAGCCTGAGTCCCAGACTCTGTGACACTCAGGAACGACTCGCTGCTGTCTCCTGACAGCTCTGAGCCATATGGAAATGTCAGCTGGAAATTAAGATGGAAGTGGGAAAGGTTTGGACTAACATGGAAGGAAATTGCTGGAAGAGCTTTCTGATCAGAGCAGTGCAAGGTAAAGAAGTTGACTGATTTTGCATTCTTATTTTGTGATGAACTTGTTTTCATTTTTAAGGTAGAGTTGCCAATGTAATAGGGGTCAGAAATAAAATATGATTACATTGCTCAAAGTAAAAATGTTGTGAGGTCCTCAGGCGTGACTATTCTGGATAAGTCTTCCTCCTGGACTGAACAGCAACCTCAAAAAATTCCCAGGCCCAAGAACCAGTGTCTAAATCTCTGCTAGCGACGTGCTCAGATCAGTGGAAGTGGAAACAGAAATAGTTGTGACGAAAATTTAACAAACAAACTCTGCATCATGGGAGTGGCATCAAATTAAACCAAATCTAGTCCCAGGGATGAGACCTTAGTGGTAGGAGCACATTAATTTCACTTTTGAAGTCATTGAATCATGGAATGGTTTGGGTGGGAAGGGTCCTCAAGGTCCATCCAGGTCCACCTCATGGGCAGGGACACCTTCCGCTATCCCAGGGTGCTCCAAGCCACGTCCAACCTGGCCTTGGACACTTCCAGGGATCCAGGAGCAGCCACAGCTCCTCTGGGCAACAGGTTCCTGTGTCAGCTTCCTAAGATCTCAAAGTAAACCGCATTTCTGGTTTAAATACGTGGGTAATTTTGTCTTATTTTGATCGTTTAGTTCTCTGTCAGGAAAAGAAACCAGTGAGTTTTCATATATTCTTCATGTGAGAGCACAGAATACCTCAGGAAGTACCAGCCTGGGGAAGCCTAGGTAAAGGAGAAGGAAGAAAAAGGGAAACAAAGTCTTTAATAATCTTATTTGTACTTCAGATTCATTCTTCACTCCAAGCAGGCAAGATACAAAAGCACTTGAAATACTTGGAGATGAAGAAATAACAAGGAACAAGACAGAGGCATGAGTGAAAGTTTAGAACTCAGTATTTAGAACAAGTTCAGTAGTCCAAGACTGACAAACTCGCTGAGTTATCCCCTTTGGTTCTCTATAGTGGAAGAAATGTTTTATCCAAAGGGCTCTGACGTTCTCAGGAGCCAGGCTGAACACGA
Organism: Callaeas wilsoni; assembly: GCA_013398955.1. Taxonomy (NCBI): domain Eukaryota; kingdom Metazoa; phylum Chordata; class Aves; order Passeriformes; family Callaeidae; genus Callaeas; species Callaeas wilsoni. Next base: position 48,339 of record VWPU01009725.1, on the reverse strand, counting down.
GGGATGTGTTCTGCCCCGATCCTGTCCTTCCTCCCCCAAGAGACAGCCATGACAAATAATTTCCTACCACGCAGAGGAAGGAAAGCGCTTTCTCACCCTCCAGTTTTCCTCTCCCCAGTCACTCATGTACTGCCTGACATCCAAGGCAAGATCTGCTGTATTATTGCTTTTTGTTCTTTTTTTAAAATGATTTTTTTTTATTGTTTTGCCCCAAGGTTCCAGAGGAAAAGCAGAAGTATAGAAGAAGACTAAAATGCATCAGAAGTTTGACAAAGACAAAGGACACATAAAAGCACTGATGAAAGAAAGTCCAATCTTAGTCCTTGATGGAGGCAATGAAAAACTGATTGTCTCTGGGGTTACATTTATCACTTTAATTCATGTCAGGGGAAGAAATATTAAGATGTTTTGTGTCTGGATTGGCCAATTCAGGTCACCAAGCAGCTAAGCCCCAATGCCAACACCTTTCTGAGACCAGCAGAGTCAGTCCTTACTTTTAGCCAAGAGACTTTAGGTGAATATTTGAGCCATGTTATGTGCAAATATTTCAGAGCCACCAGATTTCCATGTCCTGGTCTGAACTTCTGAGGATTATCTCATTTCTAGTTCCAGCAGTAAACAACTCGTAGGGTTCTCATGGTGTTTTTAAGGGAAAAAATACAAAAATAACCCTAATTTTTCTTCTAAGATTAGTTTTAAAAATCCTTTTTTAACACAAATACATATTGAAATTTACAATTTAGCCCTTATAACACACAGCTGGACAAAAACTGTGGGGAAAGAAGGATAACTGGGAATTCTTCAAGGCTCCAAAAATAATCACAAGTGCAAAACACCTAAAATGAGATTCTTGATACTTTTTAGTTCTCTGACCTCATGAGGTTTTCCAAGCGTATCAGAGAAGAATTTGTGCTTCTCAATAACACAAGTATGGCAACAGTCACCTCAAAAGCAATTTCTGTGATTTAGGAGCAAGACTTTGCAAATGAGAAATGCAGGATCAAGTGGAAGTCATAATATAGGCTGGATCAGGTTGGGATTTTCAGTACGGTATTTTCTGCAGGTGGTTTGCTGGTGTACACATTCTTTACCTGACATTAAATTTAAGGTTTTTTTCCTCTTGGTCAAAAAGACAAAAGTTACCTTCCAGCATTCATGGGGGATATTATTTCTTCAGCATTCCTGACTTTTATTCCTTTCTGTAGGTGTCAGGGTATGCTCTCATTTTTCCCTCAACTTTTACTCCAGCATTAATTTTATATTCTCCGTATTTCAGTAAATCAAAAATTTTACTATTTTCGTTATAGCTGAAAAAATCTTGTCTTCCTGGGCTCTTTATTGTTCATTTTATTTATTCAGAACTGTGTTTCAAACGAGTTTATTTTTATCACGCAGAGCTGTGTATGCACTTGAGCCTTAAAAGGAGTAATTACAGCTCAACTTCAAGTCTCAAAAAAGTATTGATTCAGACATTGCACAGTTCTGAAAGATGAATTTTCTCTTTGCAAAATGTCACTCACATTAGTGACTGATTTTGCTCGTTTTTCTGTCTTTAATACATTTATCATTCTTACCAGTTAATCTCTATTTTCTTTCATTAGAGACCAGCCTTCAAAAGTGCTGGTAATTCAGCTAATGTTTACACTGGAAATTCGTGGAGTAAAGAGAAAAAGATGATATTTTAGTGAATGCACTGGCGAAATGGGAAGATAAAACTGCTATTAAAATTGATATTACTTTATGTGATACAACTGGGATTTGCTAAGACTATTTGTTCAGGAAAAAAAAAATAAAGAAAAGTAATAAGAAAAAGAGTTATTCAAAGCCCAGTAATCTTCCTGAGATGTGTTGTAATGGAAAAGAGAGAAGTTCCCTTTTTTAATCTCTGCATGAATTTGATTTCTGTCCTGCAGACCGTCAAAATCCAAGTTGGACCACATACCAAAAATTTTATCTTGCTAGAAGTTCAAGCAGTGTTCAGTGTCCTGTAGGATGGGGAAATATCCTGAAATAAATCTTGGAAATACGAGGAATTCTATCAGTTAATTCAGCAGCCTGGGATAGTGGGAGGTGCCCCTGCCCATGGCAGGGGATTGGAACGAGATGGGCTTTAAGGTCTCTGCCAGCCCAAACTGTTCTGTGATTCTGTGATTTATTAACTGGAAAATATTAGAGGAGGAAGCTAAATCATTGTAAAAACTTAATTTTGCTTTGTCATTCTAATTCATTTCAAGGAATAAAAATAACGAAAAGTTTTATGCAAAAAAAAGGTCAGTTTTGGTCCTGAAGACAATCAGTCAATACTGAAGCATTTGGACCAATTAATATCATTCTACAACAGTGCCTAAAACCCTCCTGGAACCATGTTGCAAAAAGATTGGGGTTGTCATTAAATACAGATACCTGAGCAACCGGGTGTGCAGACGGGGAGTCTTCAGCATGGGATGGAAAAGATGTCCCACCAAATTTACCAAAGAAATTATTGACCATGGAACACCACCTGAATTCTGCCTGTGCCCAGATTGGCCTGACTGACAGTAATTTCTGCAGCCACAGCTGTCAAATACAAAATCAAACATTTTAACTCTTTTTACCAATTCATTGCCAGCTCAGTGTTAACCCTCTTCACTTTTGGGTGCCAGACTGGGACAGAGACGAGAATTTAAAACTTAAAAAATAGTCTATTAAAAAAACTATATTACACCTTTTATTCATATACACTGCTGGACCTGGCTGTGTTAAGTTTATGGTGGGACTCAATAACCTAAAAAATCTATTCCAGCCCAAATGATTCTATGATTATTTATCTCAGGTTTACAAATCCTGTCATTTTTACAATTGCAGCACGGGTAGAAAATTCTATATTGCCCAGCATTGGAACCCTAACATCTCATCTCAAAATAATAATACAATAATACTTTTTTTCCTGACATGCTGCTAGTACCTTTAGCTCATGAGAGATAAGCAGAGGTTTTCTGCTTGACTTTTTCTTTCTCCTTCTTTTTTCTTCTCTTTCCTTTAATCCATGAACACTGAATTACACACCCCATTTCCTACTCAGACTAAGCCTGTTGAGAGGACCAGGAAATATTTTCTTTGTGGTCCTTTCCAATCCAACCCATTCTGTGATTCCCTGATAATTTCAGTACATTTGGTGTTGAAGATTTTGCTATTTTTTGGCTTTTTCTTGTTTTGTTTTGTTTTAATGAAGATGTTTTCCAGGCTCCACATGCAATTCTAGAGGCCAACAGCAGAAACGTTTTCCCAATATCATCTCAATAGAAAGATTTTGTTGTGTAAAATAAACAGCTCAAATGCCTGGATCAGAAGATCTCTTAACACATGCCAGTATCACATTTGCAATAATAAACATGTCTCTTGGAATGACTCTGGATATTACACAGGTGTCCAGGAGACAAGCAGGATAAATTTGAGTTGCAGCATCCCTGAATGCCTTGGCAGCTGTGAATGCCAGTCCGTGTTCCTGGATCCAAGACGTGAACAAATTGTGGTGAAAGATCTCTGGGTTTGGCAGCATTTTCTGTCTTTTCTCTCATTTAAACCCCTTCATATTGAGAAGGGGCTTGGCAAAACTTCACCAGATGATTTAATGAGAAAAACCATATAATAGTAAATGTTTTTAGCCATTGTTAATCTTTGTCACACATCAGGCCCAGGCTCAATCCCTAAATCTAGTCCAGCACTCTTATCCCAGAATTCCCATGACAATAAAAAGTAAATTTGTTATTCAGAGCCAAAACCAGAGTGAAATATAACCACTGCTGTGAAATTCCAATAATTGGAGATACTTACCTGCTCTTCTGGAATTTTCAACTGAACCTGAAAGGCCATGCTGGAAAAACAGAGATGTGCAGGGGAATGGGAAACTCTTCAGGAGTCAGAGAATGTTTCCAGCCTTGAAGAATGAAGACTGAGAGGGAACAGCCTAGGTGAAAGCAGATGGAGAGAGATTTAAATGAAAAGCCACTGAGGGTCAGGATAAAACAGGTAGAAATGGAATATGAATGCATATAGAATGGAAATTACAGGATTTATGGTTTTCAGGGCTTTGTAACAGCCTCTCAAGAAGAGGAGGGGAGCGAAGGCCAGCTACATTCAAAACAGAGCACAATCAATTTTTTGAAGGGAATTGTGAAGGCTCTGACAAACAGGGTTTGAACTGGATTGTTGAGAAGTCTCCTGTGTTTATCTTTCCATGCCTCCAAATCAGAGAACACCAGAATTAATTCAGTGGGAATAAGCAGCTGAACTTTGGAGAGATAGATAGATAGATAGATAGATAGATAGATAGATAGATAGATAGATAGATGTATATATATGGAGTGATGGAGTGTACCTATCTTATGTCTTGTTAAAAAAGCACTAACTAAACAAACACATTTGGGAGATGTCCAAACTTCAATGGGAATTTAAACTGCTGCCCAATCGTGTCCTGTGGAAAAGGAGAGGCATTTTACACAAGGACATGCAGTGATAGCACAAGGGGGAAGGGCCTTAAACTGAAAGAGTAGATTTAGATTAAATATTGGGAATGAATTCCTTACTTTGAGGGTAATTTCTTCCTAATTTCACTGAAATGTCTGGTGAAACATCAGCTGTGTGCTGCATAATGTTTGGCAACAGTGATTATGGTATTTTGGCTTAACACCCCTCATCCCACAACTGAAGAACGTTTACAGACAATGAACTTGGATTGGCTACACGTCCTAAAAGGGGAAATATTTCTGTCTTCTTTTTGAAACGTGGGATTTCATCTGGATGCCCTCACGCTGTGTAAGGATGAGCTGAGTCACAAAAATAATGAGGCAGGTGAACCCCGGCCCCGTTAGTGAGCCCTGGTTTCACCCCAGAGCGGCTCAAATGTCACCGATGCCAAAGGCAGAGTGAAACGTTGCCCAGCAGAGCACGGTTCATGCCTCACAAATGAGCCACAGGGAAACAGGGAGAGCTGCCTTTCCACAGCCAATCTGCAGGGAAAATACAATTATCAGAAACTTCCTGCTGTTTACAGAAAAATGGAAATATTTTAGTGTAGAAAAGTGCCTGCCCGGGATCGTCGTGGCCCCGTTCTTCTTGCTAGTTTAAACGGAACCTTCCCTTTCCCAAAAGTCCTCAGTGTTGGAGGGGCTGTGATCCAGGGAAAGCCTTGCCAGTCAAGGTGCACTAAGGGCAGAAAAAAAAAATGAGGAAAACAATAAATTTTAGTGGAAAAAACAGGACTTGAGGTAATAAATCTAAACCTTCCAAATTTGTCAGAGTTTTTTTAAAGGTCCTAAAACTGTGTTTTGCTATTGTTTCTGGGTGAAGACCCTTCTAAGCCCAAGTGAAAGAGGCTTAAATATAATTTTTTCCAATACCAGTTCTTGTTACGTTTTCATCTTTCCCAGTATAAATTAAGGGTTGTCACAGTAAATGTGCTCCATCTAAAAACAGCTCAGAGCAAATCTGGGTCACCGATTTATGGAAAGATCTGCTCTCTGTCTGCAGGTTTTTTGATATTTTTATAAATAACTTTGACTCTGGTATTGAAAAATGTATATTTCAAGCTAATGGATGAAAGCTTCAGGAATTAGGAGTAGCCAGATGAAGGAAAACAGGAACAATTTAAATGCAAGATCAATGTTATAGGTAGGAATGAGATCTAATTCAGATAAATGTGAAATATACTCAGTAGTGGAGCAAACACTGACAAAGAGCATATATTAATTTGAAGAAGATGAAGAAAAGAAATAAGAGTGCTATACAAGGAAAATAAAGTAGAACAAAACAAAATAAGACACTACATGTATGATTGAGGAGAAATAGAAAGGAGAAACTAAATAAACTCCTGTACAGGAAGAAAAATGAAATAAAAAATTATAGAATTTATCAACACTAAACCCTGCTTCTTTCAAAGTCAAGGTCAAACCGACTCTTGATCAGGCCAAGACTGAGCTATAAAACCTCTGACTATTTATAAACAATAAATAGATAGTAATTTCAAGAGGAGTTTTAATGGGAGAGGAGGGACTTGCGTGGGAGGATCTATTTTAATTAAAGTCAGTATCAATCACCTTTGCAAGTCACTGCCAGCACTGACTCCCAACTATTTTCGTTTCGCCTAAAAATATCACTGTAAAACAATATTCATTATATCTCTGATCCGTGGAGTTTGAGGCTGTCAAACATTTGTTTTCCCTCTCCTAAGCCTCTGAAGTTACTGTGAACCCAGGAGAGGGAGGTGGCATCTTCCTGCAGCAGCCTGGTGGCACGGCAGACACCTGCACGCACACGTGGCCTTTGGGTTTTTGCTTCCATTCCCCTCTTCAGCCTTAAATATCCCATTTAACACCTAAAATGCAACATCTTCTGTTCCACTGTGTGAAAGGACATTCAGAGACAGGATTTTGTTCAGAGCCTCATCACACTCTCGCTTGCGTATTTTTGTGGCCGCATTGCAAATAAAGGTTGCGAATCAAGTGAGTTTATCAAAGAGATAAAGAATTTGGGAGAATTTGGGAGCTGCCCCTTTTATTATAAAAAAATGCTATCTTGTCATGCAGAGCCTTTTTTTAATTCTATGATGGGGGTTTTTTTTCTCAATTTGACACAGTACTTCATACAGAGCTGAGAAATTAATATTGCACCCCCCATTTTGCATGTGGATAAAGTGAGGCAGAGCCAGATTAGACAATTTGTCCTTTTTTTGCTCAGGAAAAGCTGAGGAACTCAGAAATGGTTCCTCCCTTGGGTTTATGCAGCTCCCATGGCTACATCCTTCCAAGCCAGGTCCTGGTGCTCATCACCTGATCACCTCCAGTCCCATTCCCTTCTCAGAAGAAGATAAAATAGATACAAAGACCAGCAGAAAATCATAGGATACAAGAACCATGATGCCAGAATAACAAATCCAGTTCCTGGAGGTTTTCCCTTTTTATTTCACACTTTACCACTACATTCCCTTCCTTTCACACCAGGAATTGTGCAGAGAGAAGATTGAATTTGTGGTAGCAAAATTTTGATTCCCACCTGAGACCCAAACAGCACAAATTTGTCAGCTTTTTACACAGTTTGCCCCAGACAGAAATGGGAGCAGCTTTAGTTTAAGGGAGTGAGGAACTGCCAAGGACTCTGGTAAAGTAAATCAAGTTATTCCCTTCTGTGCACAAGAACTGAGAGTCTGCCTAAAGCGAGATCCTGTTCTGACAGAGAGCAAGAAGAGATGCTTAATAAATGGAGTAGGGCAGCTTGGATCAAAATAAATTGAGAGGGGAAGCAAAAAGGGGTTTTCTCTCCTACATTTGTTTGCATCATCTCCTGCAGAAAGAAAATTTTCCTTTTTCTGTTCTGTGCTCCTTTGTCTGTACACGCAGAGATGCTGACATAGAGCCGCTGGTGCCAGGAGATGCATTTCATAGGGCTAAGGACAGCAGACAGGAGTGTAGAACAGATTCTGATATTTTCAAGGATAAATGATGTGGATATTTTATTGGTAATTTCTAACAAGACCTTAAAAACTGGGCCTGTTTTGACTTTAACCACTATTTTGATTTCAGTCGTGCCCAGTAGATGTGGTGTGATTATAAAACTGATTTAGCTTGGATTCTACATGAGAAGAAGTCAGGCTGGTTTCAACATCAGGGTGGGGTTTTGATAAAGCCCATTTCAAGAGCCAGGCTGAGGGAGCTGGGATTATTCAGACTGGAGAAGAGAAGGCTCTGGGGACACCTTAGAGCCCCTTCCAGTACCTAAACAGGGCTACGGGAAAGGAGAGAGAGCGACTTTCTACATGAGTAGGTATAAATGGGAAGGTCTTCAACTAAAAGAGGAGAGACTTTGATTAGCTATTAGGAAGAAATTGTTCCCTGTGAGGGTGGGGAGGCCCTGGCACAGGGTGCCCAGAGAAGCTGTAGCTGCCCCTGGATCCCTGGAAGTGTCCAAGCCCAGGTTGGACAGGGCTTGGAGAACCCTGAGATAGGGAAAGGTGTAGAACAAGATGATCTTTAAAGTCCCTCCCAGTCCAAACCATTCTGGGATTCTGGGATAATACCAAAAGTCTTGCTGGAATAACAGACTGCAGGTGCAAATTGAGAAATGTGTCTGAACCATCTGCGTTGCCTTGTGCTGATGAGAACCATGGCAAAGCATGCATGTGTTCAACAATAGGATGAGCTTCAGGCCCAGGCTCACTGAATTTACTGATCTGAGGGAAGCTTTACTTGGAAAGGCAAGAAAACTTCCATCTGGAGCCTGTACCACTGTCCTCTTCTCCCCTTCCCCTCCCACTGTCTCTGCCCAGCCAAGTGCAGGCGTGTCCTGCGTGTTGGGGGACAGACACGTTACTCATTTTGATGTAAACAGCAGAACCTTGTCACCCACAGAGCACCATCCTGGAAGTGCCTGCTAAGAATTACTGCCTGGATTTGCATCTTTTATATTCCTGGCTTGGCTTCAGGCCATAAGCATGGACTGATTTATATTTAAAGGGACCTCTGAAGTTCATTTGGTGCAAAACCACACTCAAAACATGGTCACACCCCAGTGCAGTTCCTTCCAGGGTACAGGATGAAAGCTGCCTACAAAAAGGAGGAGAAAACAGTAATAATAGATTGACCTACTAGATAAAGGAGCAATCTAACCTAAAATGTGAGAAGAAACCTGCTTTACACACTCTTGGATGAGACAGGGGACTGGCATCACCCCACACAAGGGTGAACACCATCAGATACAGCATTTGATGGCAGCTAAAGGCCACAGAATGGAAAACACAGACTCTGTCAAAGGGGAGAATGAGTCCCAAAGGGTGCCAGATAAAGGGTCTGTTGTCCCTCAATCTGCCACAAGCCTTTTAAGCCATCTCTCTGCCCAAATCTTGTCCAGCAGGATATGCTCTTACCCAGATCAAAATTTAGATCTTTCACAGATCAAAATATCTTTGTATCTGCTCTCCAGGAGCAGAACGTCTTCCACTGAGAGTTCCTTTGGTTTCTGTGGGGTTGTTCAAGGAGAAAGTTTCACTCAGTTTGCCAAAGGTGTCAAATGTTGGCTCAGACCCTACAAAGAAAACGTCCAGAAAGAGGGCAAACTTTTACCTGTTGTTCTCCATCCCAGTCTTGTGCAACACTTTCTCCCTCTAAGGAACTTTGGTGCGTGATGTGCTGTTAGGAGCAATGCTCTCATTTTCACTGAGAAGGTCTCAGGGTTCCTGCTGGAGGTGAGACTCATTCAGGCATGAAGAATAAACCAAAGGGGTGAGTTTCTGCACTCTGAAAAGCAGAATGACTTAAGCACACATCTGTTCATACAGAACAAAGGGTTCTGATGAAAAAACTGCCCTGGAAATAGAATTGTTCCTTCTGCTCAATGCACTGAGGAGATTTGTAATTTCCCATAAGTTTAGGCCACTTTTCAAGTGTTGCATTAAATAATGAAGGCAGTGGGAGGGGGACTTAGTCCAACAGAGCTTCACGAATCTCCTTAGATTTTAATTCAGTGATGATCCATTCAATTTGCAGACTGGAACAATTTTCTCCAAAGATTAAAGGAGCTTGAAGCAAACAGCAGCATCAAAAGTCAGTCTGAGGTTATTTAAAATGGACTGGATCAGGAAGCTGTGAAGACTCAGGTAATTCTGAGAAACAGAAAAAGGATCAATGATTGGCTTTTTTTACCTTCATACATATTCTGTATGATTTTTAGCAGACTGATTAGTTCCAATCCTTGAAAGATGTATAAGCACTTTCTTCCTGTTGGAATGCATTAGAGCTAAGAGGAATTAGATGCAGGTACATTGCCACGAGAGTGATTCATGTAGCAGCATCTTAATATTTCACTCTTAAATCTAAGTGAGCTTTGCATTTTGTTTTAGTTCTTGGAGAGGAATAGCTCCACGTGGAAGGATGGACCAGGGGTCAACAGGTTGGAAAGTAACTTGGCAGAAAAGTCCCTTGGAGTCCTTGGGGATGATGAGCTGACCATGAGCCCAAAATGTGTCCATGTGGCAAAAAAAGGGCCATCAGCATCTTGGGCTGCACTGAGAGAGTCATGGCCAGCAGGTCAAGGGAGATGGCCCTTCACTGACTCCCAGAATGGTTTGGGTTGGAAGGGACCTGAAAGATCATCTCATTCCAGCCCCCAGCCATGGGACACCTTCCACTACCCCAGGTTGCCCCAAGCCCCATCCAGCCCAGAACACTTCCAGGGATGAGTTATCCACAATTTCTCAGGCCAACATTTCTCCTCAGCTCAGCTCTGGTGAGACATTTGGAGTGCTGGGTCCAGGGCCGAGCACCAGTACAGGAGAGGCTGGGACATTCTGGAGTGAGGCCAGGGAAGGACCATAAAGATGGTGAAGGGATGGGAACATCTGAGCCACATGGACAGGCTGAGAGCTGGAACAGCTCAGCCTGGAGAAGAGAAGGCTCGGGGGATCTCCCAATGGGTGTAAACACCTGATGGGGACGTAAAGACAGAGCAAATGTCTTCTCAGTGACAGAAAAACAGCTAAAAGGCAGAAACTAAAACACCAGAAATTCAGTTTAAGCATAACAAAACTCTTCTTTAGTGTGAGGGTGGCTGAACAGGGACAGGTTGCCCCAGGATGTTGTGGAGTTCCATCCTTGGAGAGGTTCACAAGCAATCTGGACATGGTCCTGCTCTGGTTGAGGCTCTGACCAAAGCAGAGCAGTGGGCCAGGACTAAATGATCACCAGAAATCCCTGCCAGACTCAGCCATTCTGTCTGATCCCATCGGAAGTTATACTTGGAATCAGCACTCTGGAAAAGCCAAACTTTCCAACACCCACAGGCTTTCAGGTCTCTGCAGCTGAGTGAGATGAATCCCAGCCAACAAAGAGAGGAAAATCTTTCAGCAGGGTTTGTTTTCTAAACAAAGTGTAAAAAATGCAGCATGACACTAAAAAGAAAACTAATAGTGAGAAAGACATGTCCAGTTTGGGAAGCAATGCTTATCATATATCAAATTTTCAACTATTTCAAGTATTTTTTCAGCCCCCTGTGACTGTATTTCAACAATTATTATCACCGTTCTTTAAAACAAACAAAAAAGCATAAGTAGATATTTGTTTATAGTATATTACAGCAATATCATCCTATTCCTGTGGAAAAAGGTTCAAAATGTGTTTGGCCACTCACTTTAATATTCTCAGCCAATAATGTAATCAAAAGAAAAACGTAATGACTGAAAAAAGCTTAAAATGAAACTAAATATATTGTAAAAATATTGCATTTGACTTCTAGTAAAGATGATTCTTTTTGCCAGCGTTGACTCCTTTAAATTTCTGTTCTAATTTTGTAGATCTGTATGTGATTATTAAAAATTCAAGCTATGGATGTGATTTTGATCCATTTGCACTCAAGTAAACACGAAAGGATGAAACAAAGTTCCTTTAGCATAAATTTATTTTAAAATCTTACAAATTGTCCAAATTGAAGTTGCTGTAGTTCCACAACCAGGTGGCTCCATCCAACCTGGCCTTGGACACTTCCAGGGATCCAGGAGAAGCCACAGCTCCTCTGGGCCAGGGCCTCCCCACTCTCACAGGAAATAATTTTTTCTCAATATCTGACCTAAATTCCCCTAAATTTCTTTTAATTTCTACCCATTATTCCTTGTCCTATCACTGCAAAATGGATTTTGCCATTTGATAAAGGATGAAAGCCACTCACTTTTTCCTCTCCCATTAACAGACATTTTTGGCATAGGAAACACACAGGAAATAGGGAAATAAATCATACAGGGAAATTCAGTAATCCAAAATAAAACTGGGAAGTTAAAAAATGAGGCGCTGTTCTCTGCATGCCCCTTGGCTGGCTGACAACACCACCACACCGTATTTCATGCATTATGTTGGTTATGATGTTTTACCTTCCCCAAAAAAATAACCTTAATAAGTGAAGAAAAAATTTGTCACATCTTACAAAAGAAAAAAAAATAAAAAAGTAAATACTTTTCAAAAGCCTCAAAACACAAAGCAAAGAAAAAAATTTTAAAAATCCCACTTCAGCCAAAAAACCCAACCCACAATGAATACTGAAATAAGCACACATGCAGCAGAAGAAATGCTTAGAAAATGGACTTAAATTGATTTTACCTTAAAAATTATATGCTCCAGCCATTTTAAATACCTAATCTTCCTGTGTAGTCAGAGAAAAGGAAGAAACACCCCTTGAAAAGCCAAGGTCATCAGTTTTGAGGGATGAAACACGTTCTCTTACATTTTTAGCCATTTCATTTGTTATTAAAATTTTCTAATCAATGTCTCACAAAATTTGGCTTCATAGAATTTGAGTAAATATTAAAAAAAAAGCTCTGAATCTGGAATTTTCTGACTTAGTCTGAAAAATTGTGATGTGTTGTGCAGACCGTCTAAAGAAGGGAAGGAACCAGGTAGAACTTTCTCCAGATACACACCTGAATAAATAAATACTCAAGCAGAGGACAATCTTTACTTTTTCCATCAAAATCAAGTGCTGACATCCCTGGAAATGATCCAATAAAACACTTTTCCTGAAAAAAAAAAACAAAAAAGCCAAAAAAAAACCCCCAAAAAACCCAACAACAAAAAATCCCTTGACTCAAAGCCAAACATTTCATGGAGCTACACAGACTTGAGAAGTGAAAGGCAAGAAGGAAATGGTAAAGGCAAGGTAAATTTTGGATCAAGGGTGCCTCCAATGTCAAAATATTTATGTTTCATTCTAGCTGTTACCTTTTGGTCCTCTTTTAAAAGATATATACTGTATATAGTCTAATCACATTGTGTATCATTTTATGCCTGATGTTAAATAAATAACATTTTCAACATTGCAATAATTGAAAATGTCATGAAGTTTTTGTTGTGTTTTAAACCTAAAACTGCGTTCTTTTTCTTGCTCAAAGAGCCATTTTGCTCCTAGAAGTTCCAAAAAGAAATAAGAGGTTTCTGTTTCCACCTAATAAAATCTCGACTATGACTTAAGTGTGTGAAGTACAGAGCACTTTAAAACACAGACAAAAATGGCTTTTCATTCCATCCCTGCTCGAGTGCTCTTTATTTTTAGCAGCTACAGAGACATTTCCACATCTCCAGCAAGCACTAAAAGCAGCTGTGGTAGAAGATGGGCTGAGGACAATTTAACCTGAAATTATGTGTAGCTGCCTCTCAGTCTTACCTTTGTTTCTCTAAGAATCTATTTCTTTTAATTCCTAAGGAAGGAGTGACTTGTAGAGCTGAACAAAAAGGATAGAACCTTCCTTTTATAAAAAAAACACCCAAAAGCCATTACTTTTGTTTTCTAATTTGAATTTAAATCAATCTATTAAAGAAAAAAAAGTACCTAAGATATTTCCTGTGTTATTATTTCCACACCTACATTTCCCTTTCTTTTTAAATTTGCCAGTTCCAACTCTACCTTATTTCATACAAATTTTGAAATACTTTCTATTCCAGAACACAGCAATTAAAAAAAAAAAATCAAGTTTCAACTGCACTCTTTCAGCAGTTGATGAAGAACAAAGAGAAAAATGTCTCCAACCAGCACAGTTTGCATTTGGACATGGCCTTCTCAATTCCATTATTGCATCTTGCAGGGTAAACGCTTGAAATTTGCTTTGTTAGTACTGCTGCCACAAAGCAAGGAATCAATCTCAGACAAATTGTTCTTCTCACTTTTGGTTTTCTACACAAAAGTTTGGAAGTTTTTGGTAGCACAGGAAGGAATTTGTGGATTCCGAACTCGGTTTTGCGCAGAACCCGGCAGGAGGATGGAGCGAGGTGGGGGGGTCAGGCTCTGCTCCCAGGGAACAGGGACAGGAGGAGAGAGAACGGCCTCAGGCTGGGCCAGGGGAGGTACAGGTTGGACATCAAGTGGAATTTTTTCATGGAAAGCTGGTCAGGCCTTGGAAGGGGCTGCCCAGGGAGGTTTGGAGTCCCCGTCCCTGGAGGTGTCCAAGGAAGGCCGGGATGTGGCACTCAGTGCTCTGGGCTGGGTGACACGGTGGAGATGGGTCATATATCGAACTCGATGGCCTTGGAGGTCTTTCCAACCTCAGTGATTCTGTGATTCCATATTTGAGTGAGGAATGAAGATGGGGAGAGGTAGAGATGGCTTCCATTCCCTGAAATGGAACTACTGGAGGGTTCTTTGCAGGTGTTCTGTTCACGCGCTGTAACACCCCACAGGTTTTTACTGCAATGCAACGAGGGCACATTTCCTTCCTTGATTCACGTGTTTATAGGTGGGGAAAAAAAAAAGTATTGGAATGCACAAATCTTTCTGGGATAGCTCTGAAGGATTGTTTCAGAAGAAGGGGACTGAAATTAGGCACAGTTCACATCCATAGCTGCTCAGAGCCAATTGTCTGGAGCCGAGTTTATCTTGCCAACAGCTTCTGGATGCTTTCCTGAAGGGGCCTTGCTGGTTTGTTTGGGCAGGGAGCCCGGGAGCCTGTGTAGATGTGTCTGTGACACAGATCCGCAAAGAAGCAAGGAAAAGGAGAGTGTCAAATCCAGACAAGCTCCTGTAGGTCCCCTAAAATCAATCCTGGAAAAATAATTGAATGGGAAGGCTGCAGGATATATGATGACATAACAAGCACTGAAAAGCCTTGTTATTTACTGTAGGTGTCTGAAATGATCCTAAATCACAGCTCTAATCACTGCCCATAGAAAAGATTTACTGCACTTGGACTGTGTCTATATTAAGTCACTGCAAGAGAATCCTAATTTCTCTTGGATTCTATTTACAGGGCATAGAACTTAAAATTTATTAGCAACTTACAACTTTCCAGTTTACTGACCTTCCTGGAAATTCAGGACACTGAGCAGCCCCCAGAAATGCTTTTGGGACTGTACTGGATATGCTGGGGGTTTGAAAGTCCTGGTACTTCTTTTATGGAAAAAGAATTTTCCTCTGAATGGATGCAGCTCCCTGGGAGCTGGTAAGGAATTTGGTTCCAGGAAGTAAATCAAATCTAACCTAGTGTTGTGAATAATCTATTTCTGTAGCTGGTATTTATCGTGGTGAATTCTGTGAAAAGAATCCATGAGGTTAGGAGGGATTTCTGCAATGACACAAGGGAGAAAAGTGTACAAAATTCGGGAATCCCTGTTAATTTAACCCCATTATGATGGTAGCCAACTTCTGTTCTTGTCTGTCCCAATGGAAATGTTAAGGAATTAAGGCTTCTAAGGAATTAAGACTTCTAGGGAGCAAGATATCCTTCCTCTCCCCTTCACAGTGAAAACCTCATGTGCTGATCCTTTTTTTTTTTTTTGGAGCAGCATTAATTTTTTTCATGGTTGCTAATATGGGTTTGAATTTTGGAAGTGTGCTGAAAACAGAGCTGGTAACTCAGGAATGTTTTAGTTATTCCTAAGCAGCACTTGCACGGAGTCAAGGTCTTTTCTCTTCTGATTGCAACTGTCCCAAGGGATATTCCAGACCCTATGGCATCACACTCAGCACATAAACTAGGAGGAAATTTGGCCAGGGATGGCGGCTTGGAGACTGGTTGGACATTGATTGGTTGGTGATGAACGATCGTTTTTCATTTGCATCATTTGTTTTTCTACAGGTTTATTGCTCTCTCTCTCTTCTAAAAAATTATTTCTTTTTTCATTATATTATATTAAGCGTATGATTATGGTTATTGTTATGGTTATTGTTATTATTGCGAGGGGTTTTTTTCACAATTATTATTATTTTGTTTCAATTATTAAACTGTTCTTATCTCAGCCTTTGAGTTTTCTCACTTTTACGCTCCCATTTATTTTCCCTACATCCTGCTGGGAGCAAAGAGTGAGTGAGCAGCTGTGTGGCGTTGGGTTCCTGGCTGGGCTTAAACCACAACACTCCTGTACAGGTGGATCTAGGTATTTGCAGAGAACTGAAAGCCCACTCAACAAATCAGAATTCCAAGCACAAATGCCTGAGATCGTCCTTGAGACAAAAATAAAGTAATTTTAGGAGTGAACAAGGGAGCCAACACCACAACTGTGCAGGTGATTACAGGGTAAGAGTCCCCCAGTCAGTGTCAGCAGCACTGCAGAACTGACTGTCACGAGAATCAAGTGAAAAGGATGGTGGAAAGAAGTGAGAAAGAAGAGAAAAAACTTTGCTGGAGTTTCTAGGACTGAATTCTTCATATTTTGAGGGAAGACGGGTGAGAAGGCAAAAAATCACCAAAAGAAACCCTGGGGTCATGGGGGAAACATGGACAAGAGAGAAGACTTTTCTCTCTGTGGAAGTCAAGGTTTGAAGTGCATCATCAAACCTGTTTGAAGAACACAGAATACACTGAAATTCTGGACTTGGGAAGCCATCACTAAAATGTAGATTGACTTTAATGGAAGGAGGTCTGCTTCCAGCATTTTTGATTTGAGGGTTTGTTCAAGGACTTTGAGTGCCAAGAGTCATCAATCTACCAACACTATGATCCAATTCTATTTTAAAAATTTCAGTCATTGTAATTTTGTTCTCTCACTGCAGACAAAGGCAATAAAGAAACAGAATATTAGAACATCAATGGATGCTCGACTCTTGACCTCTAATTTCCTTTTTTTATTAACTCTGTGAACAGTTATTTTACTTTCTGAAAAATATGAATACTCAAGAGACTGCCCTGAAGAGTTATTACCTTCCCAGAGCAAAGAGCACTTTTTGTTACTTTCCTTAAAGACAAACAGACAAAGAAAACAAATAAGAAAATTAACAAGCTTGAGTTCTTTTGGAACAACAAAAAAAAAAGATGATGAAGGGTATGAGAAGTGATGTATGAGATACCTGTTTCGCCATGGTGGATGCACCTTGTGTTCATAAATCAAGATGAATTTCAGGGAAATGAGGTGAGTCTAAAGAGCTTCAAAATTAAAACTCCTGAGTGGAAAGTTTATTTCATGCCTTCGGATGAAAAACAACTATTCCTTATTTTGGATTCAGGGGAGATGATAGTGCTGTTCAATACGCTAATGGGAATTTGAAAAGCTTTTTGGTGTTTATGAGATGGGAACC
The DNA here is from genome assembly GCA_013398955.1 of Callaeas wilsoni. Taxonomy (NCBI): domain Eukaryota; kingdom Metazoa; phylum Chordata; class Aves; order Passeriformes; family Callaeidae; genus Callaeas; species Callaeas wilsoni. Next base: position 31,326 of record VWPU01009725.1, on the reverse strand, counting down.
CCAGGAAATCGAAAAAGTAGGATGGGATGCAGAGAAAAGGATTTGCAGGGAGATCAGCCCCAATAGACTCAGTAAATGAACTGAGAGGTCAGTGGGGTTAAGGGGAGAGAGAGAGCAAAATAATATTGGAGTTACTAGAAGATAATCCATTATCCTTAATATTTGGAGGTGAGGGAAATGAGGGTACAAATATGAAAGAAAAAGCAAAGGAAGCCTTAAGAAAAAGGGCTGGAAACCTAGGTGATGTATATAGATCTGCTGAGGGATGTTCCTATAAAGACCATTCCCAATCTGACATGGAAAATTTGGATTTTGACGTGGGGAGAAGCACATGAAGGTAGATTTGGTTAAAACTCCCCTATCTTATGTTTTCCCCTGCAGAGCTCATGGTCAGTCTGGATTTGAGCACTGACCATCTTATCCCAACATCCAGTCCATGCTTCCACCACTTCCTTTGCCTCAATCCTTCTTCAGCGAGCCTGATGCCTCTTCCAGCCCTGTCTGGAGGAAAATCCCTGGGCATTTCAGTCAAACTGGGGCTTGTGATGCCCCCAAGGAAGACCTTGAGCAGAATTAGGTCATCCCAGATGATCCCAGCCAGCTGAGAATCTGGAATTCTCCCCTCATGGCACTTCTTTCAGTCCAAGCCACGTTTGCTTATGTTGTGGTAGAACTCTAATGTTGCAGCCTGATGAAATGCAAATAGGTGTGTGCGGCTGAATTATTGTCTGTGCCCGAAGGCAGCTCCTCAGAGATTTAATTTTCCATTTGTATTCTCGCTCTTTAGCAAGTTGTATTTGCCTCGTTATAATTGCAGAGCCTCAGTAAATAAGCAGAAAGCAGAAGGCTTTGCTAAGTCCCTCTTCTTAAGAGACTATGAAGGGGAACTAATTTATTTCTAACACAGAGGCATCCAGACAATTTCACCGTGTCTTGTTCCAATTATGAAAGCAAAATGAGAACTAAAGCCACATTTACTCAGAAACTGGAGATATCCACTCTAATTTTGGTTAATTCTGTCAAGTGCCTTTTGACAGCTGGAGAAATTACTGCAGTTTGTTTGCTTTTTCTCTGTGTGACTTTCAGCTCTCTATAAAAATGTTGTTGTGCTGTTTATTAGGATAAAATTCTCAGTTTGTTGGATATGAAGTTCCTAGCTCTTCACGCTGGGCCGTGGCACAGGATCAAGACCCAGGTGTGATCATCCAAACCATTTGCTTGCTTTCACACTCCTGGGGATGATTTATCTGCTGTGCCCACCAATGCCCCACAGCAAAAGAGCTGGAGATCACCACCCCGCTCCCAGGGACAGGGAGGGGAATATTTAGTAGGAAAAAAAAAGAAATGAGCTGGAACCTGCAGACAAATTGGTTGTGCTTTTATCCTCCTAGACTCCCCAGGCACCTGAATCCTTTTCCTGGGAAAGTGCACCTGGGATGTCCCCCTGTAGAAACCAAAGAATTTATTTTCTCTCTGAGATCAAGAGATAGGGAATAGCATATTGGTCCAACATGTTTTGTTTAATTGAAAAATGAAAGATTAGTCAACAAATGTCATTAGGCTTGATCTTTCATAAGAGGCAAACTAGTCGATATATTTAGCACATTTAGCACATTTAATTTTGTAAATTAATTTCTGTGTCTCATGAGGGTATTTGTTCATTGATTATTGTTCCAATATCTACAATTTGTTCTACCTTTTTTAACCAAGAATACAACATTTACCAAAAAACCTCTTACTTCTATTATTCAAAGTGTTTTGGATGGCAAAGAGACGTTAACAAGAAATAAATAGGGGGTTACACTCAGAGAAGTCCTGCAGGATAATCCATGATCCTATGAGAAGTTTTTGCCACATTAAACAGGATAATGAATCCACAGGTAACCGAGAAGTGACTGCAGAATAATTTGGCTGAATTTTCAGGGCTTGTGGTCACAAACGTCTATTAATTTCCCTCTAATCAAGGGGATGGTCTTCTTTACTAAAAAAAGGAATAAAACAAAATTGGTGTCTGGTTGTCATCTTGTGCAAGATGATATAAATATTAAAAATTAATAATGATAATTCCTAGTTTATTTTGCTTTATTTGGATATGCACTTGCCTTTGGATGGATCAAAGTTGAAGCAAAAGAAAAAAAATCTGGTTTATGTAGAATGAGAGAAATATCTTTGAAGAAGAATTTGTAGCTGGCAGAGTTAACTCCACTTTAATTAAACTTGCTGATGTTGCAATCTTCATCCATCTAAGTTCTGGAGGGAAAAAAAAAGGACAGTTCAATGTTCTTTACAAGTGCTTTGTTTTGTTTAGAAGTGACAACATTCATTACTGCTACCCTTATAAATCACTTCACACATTAACAGAGCACGACCAAATTGCTTCTCATTCTCTCTGAGAGCCATTAGTAACTCTCCAAATATTGTATAATTACGTCTTGGTTTTTTTAAACAACACCTGTGTCACTATTAAAGCCTTATAGAAACTGATTTTTGAAAAAAAAAAAATTAAAAAAGACAACTTTTCTAGTCTCATTTGCATATAATCCCCATAAACTTGTTTCCTGAGAATTCATTTGGAATACTACAAGAAGATGCCTTAAATTGAAAAGTTTTATTGGAACGCTCCTTCCAATTGATGGAGTAATAACACCATCTATAGTGTTACACATTCCCGAATACTGAAGATTTCTTCCAGCCTTCCTGCCTTTTGTTTTAAGTTTTGCAGGGGAAATAAATTTTTCTGCCTTCGAGATCTCTTGGTTTTTATACTGCTCCTCCTAAATCTGGCTTCTGCTTTTAAAAAGGTGGGAAAATCCCTTTGGATACTGAGCTCACACCACGGAATATAAATGTACAGCTAATTTAGAAACTACACCAGCCACGAGGTCACCCAATTTTCGGGTTGGTTTTGATTGTCGGGTTGCAAATTTTGATTCGTGTTCTGCGTTCTACTCGTAGGTTACTCCGGAGAGTACCTTCACACCAGCAGTGTAAAGTATTTGTATCTTTATGTTCAACTGTCCACACCCAAAAGGAATCTGGTTGGAAAAGACATCTCGTGGAAAACGTGGATGTCATGGCATCAGCTGGAATAAAACTGGCTAAGGAAAAATCCGCACAAGCAATGGGAAGGGCAAAAAGCTTTGGCCACAGGCTCTGAGTAACTGCTGCAATCAGGATGAGGAAAGAACATGAACAAGTTTCATCATATCTGATTTCAGCGTCATTTAATCTTCTGCTGTTCCAAGGGTCTATGAAGTAAACTTCAAACAAATATGAGTGCTACCCCAACAATTCTGTTTCAAAGAGATGACACAAAAAGGGTTAATTCTGAATCCAGGAAGTTTTTCTTTATGGATTTCTCACCAAACATCCCCTTAAACACACATGTAAGCATAAACACCCCCCCTCCCCATTATTACAGAAATAATTGAATCTTTTTTATTTTGATTTCTCTTTCTCAGCTGTTAGAAACAAACCACAGAAAGCATTCTTTCCATTCTAGTGGCTTTTCACCTCTTACACTGTGATGGGAAATTCATACTGACGTGCTTGACCTATAAAAAATCCCTCAGAAAGTCTTGATCAATATCTGGGAGATGTTTTGAAACACTTGGACGAAAGGCACTATAAAATTAGAAGTGTTTTCCTTACTTGTACTCTGACACTAATATTTACCTTTGAGCTTGGGCTTTTGGCAGGGTTTTCAGTCTCTGTTCCCATTTAAGGAAAGCAATTCTGCCCAACTTTCTAGGGGGGAAGAAATAGAGGGAATGTTCTCCATTTCCTGTCCCTGTGAGGTAGACATTGTTCCCTATTAACATCTTAATCTGCTAGAGAGACTTAAAGAGAAATAATGCATCAGAATAAATTTTGGTATGGTACCATATCATTAAACTCATTGAAAAGGGGAAGAAATGATAAATAATAATTTGGAGAGAGAAAAAGCAGGTGTTTAAATGGTCTGAAGAACCTGTCACTAAATATTTATTTTCCCTTTCAATCCACCTACAATGAAAAAAAAGTATTTTACAGACAGACACAATGAATAAAGTGCAGCTAAAACCTGGAATATTTTACAATCTCAGTTCATTCTTAAGAATAAGAGATGGGTGTAGTGGAGAGAACAAATAGTTCAGCAAGGCTTTCTGATTTCCGCCAGTGCTTTCTTAGGAATTATTTCACTCCTCTGTGCTCCAGCTTTTCTGTCTCAACAGCAGAGAAATCAGTCTTCAGCCTCCTGGAGATGGTTTTAGGAGTGTGATTTAGCCCATATACAGGGGTTTTTTAAAATACAAAAGATATTTTTTTTTCCTGGCTCATTTTTCCCGTGCATGTTAATGTTTCCCCTCTGAATGCTGTGTTTTAACTGGGATAACCTTGCATCACTTTGCAATTCAATACGGGTTTAGTTCCGCAGGGTTTCAATCTGTTTGAAGTATGCACGGGGGTTTATCGGGATCCACAATTCATCTGAGGGAGACAGGCTGAACTCCTTGGTGGTTTAGGATGACTGTCACAGTCAAATATAATCTTGTCTAAGCCCTCCTGGTTTTGTCCTCAACTTTGTCACACGGACTGTGTGAAGATCAGCCTGTCCCCCATTAATTTGCCATTTCATGTGGATGCTTCGCCAAATCCTGTTGCTCTCCCACACCTCAAAAATCTCTAAATTCCTTCCAACTGTACAGCTCCACTAAGCCCAGATGTAGATGTTTGCTGTGCCTCATCTCTGCAGTTTCTGGCTTTAATAATCTTTAATTTCCTCAGCTCTCATAGCCCTTCCATAGGACTTTAGAGGTGATAAAACATTGCAGCACCATTTCTCCCTGCTTTGACAAGCCAGAGCCGATCAAACCCCACTGTGGTGGGTTTGATTTCATTCAAGCTTCCTTCTCTCATCGCTGTGTTTGAATTCAAATCACACCCCCTGACCCCTCCCACCTCACAGCTTTTCTCTGACTCCATTCCCACCGTTTCTCCTTTTTCTGCTTCTCTCTGCCTACAGGTTCTCCAGTCCAGGAGTTAAAGGGGTCTGGGAGGGGAAAGAGAAGCGGTGAGGAAAGGGATGGAGCGATCAGCTACAACTCCAGGATATGAGTGTGCTGGACAACAAATAATGCCAATACCCTTAAATCCACCATTGGAATAATGAATCACAGAGTCACAGAACCCTGGAATGGTTTGGGTTGGAATGGACATCAAAGATCACCCAGTGCCACCCCCTGCCATGGGCAGGGACACCTTCCATGATCCCAGGTTGCTCCGAGCCCCATCCAGCCTGGCCTTGGACACTTCCAGGGATCCAGGGGCAGCCACAGCTTCTCTGGGCAACCTGTGCCAGAGCCTCCCCACCCTCACAGGGAAGAATTTCTTCCTCATGTCTAACCTAAATTTCGCCTCTTTCAGTTTGAACCATGATTGTTCCCAGGTAACTCCATTTTCCTCGGTAAACCCACAACTAATAGACAAAAAGCCCCACTCAAATCCGTATATTTCTCAGTGTTTATCAGCCAGCCTCTCTGCAGGGCTTTTAGCTGGCCCCAAACAAGCACTGCCCAGTTCTGAATCACTTTATCTCCTCTGCCCAGAAAGGGAAAGGAAGCGGAGTTTTACACGCAGCAAAGGAAGGCAGAGAGGGGAAATTTGAATCCTGGCTGCAAGGAACTGATAAAGCATTCATAAAAAAATTCACTGTAGTAATCTAGCCCCATAGACGTGACGAATACCAAAGGAATTGGACTGATGTGGTCCATGGGAAACAGGTCAGAAAAGCCAAATGTTCTGCCTCTTGGATGTCTCCCACAGCAGTAAAAGTTTTCCAAAACTCCAGAGTGTGCAAGAAAACTTGATTTTTCTTCTCTGACTGGAACCTGGGAGTCAGGAATGTACTAATGGGGATGATCAGAGCAGTCGCTGCTCTGGGGAAAACTTCTGATGGATGGTGAACACATTTTTAGATTTTTAGGACATAGCAATGCAGAGGCAGCATCTTTCTAAGCAGATGAAGAGAGATCTCTCTCTTCTGACAGTCACTTTATTGGGGAGAGCTGCTGAGGAAGAGTTGGCTTTCAGTGAGAAGCTCAAAATCATGCATGCTAAACTGCTCCCACTCTTGCTGCCAACAGTTTCCCTCTGCCACATTTATTCTGTGGATTATATGAGAGGCTCTTCATGATGCTGGCAAAAGCCACAGACCAGAGCTCTGCACGCTGTGGGACATTGTGATTTTATCTGCTTCTGTTTGTGGTCTCACATGTCTGCAGAAAATGAGCTGTGCCACCTTTCCCTGTCACACAAATCCAGACTGTAGTGCATGCATCACAACAGGGCTGGGTTTCTTGGTCACTCACAGCAAACTTTCAGAACACCTGCAGAATTCTGAATGTCAAGCACCCCACAGCTTGAATTGAAGTTAATAAATTCAGAGGAAAGGCAACTGAAATGTGATGAGGTCTAGGTAGCAACGCCATGGCACTGACGTTGCAATAACAAATCACCACTGGATGTGAGAGAAGGATCCGCAGGCTGGAACCAAGGGAGGAAATAATAAAATAGGCCAGAGAGCTTTATCTGGGCTTTAAAACAAGTAAGATATCATTGCTAACATATAGAGGACTGAATTCTGTTCTTCCTCCCAAATGAACGTGGTCACATCATCCATTCGGCTCCAGGACTGGGCTGCTCCTTAGCTCATGGGCAGATATTCCTTGGCACTGAGGTGTTTTGGATGGGGCAGAGCCCTCCCTGGAACAGGGAGGAGGCATTAATACCTTTGGTTATAAATTACTTTGCTCAAGCCAACCCTGGAACCAAATTCTAAAACTTAACATCATTCAGTTTACAGGTTTAGCATGAGTAAAACAAATAAATATCTAAATTTCCCCTCTGTCCGTGGTAAATGTGATCAGCCCAATCTTTCCCAGTGTGTCATGCAGATGTTTCTGCTTTGCCTCCACCACTCATGTTACTTATAATTGATTCCCTAATTAGTCTATGCCAGCTCACAAATGTTTTGGAGCTGCATTTCCCAGTCATATTCGTTTTCACCTGAAAAAGGAGACCAGTTGTGCTCACCCCACAAGTTACTACACAAAACATTTCACTTTGGGCTCAGTGTTTAGACCATACCATAAAAATGGTCCCTCATGGGAACAGTAGGAAAAAAAAAAGATTATTTCTTGAAATGACCTTGCAGCGCTGTTTATTTTTCAGGATAAATTTCTTTTATGATTATACTTCTACAATATGGTATTTGGGAAGAACACCAGTGAATATGTCCTTGAGTTACATGTACACTCGATTCTTGTCACCCAATATGTTTTCTTTTGACACATTATGATGTGGAACAGAATGATTTATGGCACATCAATAAATAGATTACCTCAGCTTGGAAGAATAAGAAGAAAAAATGAATAAATGCATGCAATATTTTTCAGTATAATAAGAACCAGTATTTAAATAGCTGGGTATAATCAGGCACAAGCTCTCCTGGTTTCAGACGAACACTGTGTTCTTTCCTGTGGGGTGTAAAAAATAAAGTGGTAAAAGAAAACCTCTCACTTTCAAGATTTCTGGATGACTTGTGGTCTGTGTTATATTAAGAACTAAACTGAGCTACTTTATTAAAAAAAAAATTTAAACAAAAAACTAAAATTATCAAATAAATATAGTTATGTTAATATGAACACTTTTTTCTTTTATGATTCTACAAACAAGCACTTGGAAAATGCCACTTTTTGGATCAGATTTGTGTTGAGAAAAGTCTTTATATCTAAAACTTACAGCTATTATTCAGAAGGAAAGCTGTTTTCCATAGAATTAAACTGAAGAATATTTCACTTTATAGGTGTAGCAGACACAGCACCTTACCTGTAGAACCAGTCACACACAGAGTTTTTCACTCTTGGGTACCCCTTTTTGGATAATATAAATTACAGCTTGGAGGTGCTTTATCCTCTCCTTAAACAGCACAGGATGGCTGGGGAGACATAAAAAGCTGGACAAGTCATTTCAATCAATCCAACAAATGAAGAAGAGGCAAACCACACAGAGTTGTGAATTTAACTTTTCCCTCATTTTGTGCAGGATATTATTGATGACGTGGGAGGAAAAGAATACGTGTGTGGGGGGGAAAGTCTCTCATTCCAACATTTTTCTGCTGTTGAGATGCATCTGTCAGCTCAAACTCACCTGGAGGAGGCAGAACTCCACGTTTCCCTTTGCACATTTAAAGCTGAACGGCAATCAAACTCTAAAACTTGCTGGAAGAAGCAGCTGGGGCTCTGTGGCGTGCACTGTCAGGAGATGATTTGAAGGCCAAGAGCAATCCGCTTCAAAGTCAGCAGTAGGACAGCTCTGTTACATAAGATGCGGAATGCCTGGAATAGCACTGCCACGAGGGCTCTGTGAGGCTGGGGTACAGGAAATGCTATATAAAGACAAGGCATTGTTTATTCACCGCGTTGATTCTGCTTGATTTTGCCTCAATTCCTTTCCAAAATTAGGACAAGAAGGTGAGTGCACGAACAAAGCAATCCAAGCCATCCACTCTGAAGCCTTTCAGAGGAAGCTGTTTTGCTCTCTTGCCAGGAGCAGTGATTTGTGTTCATTCTTCACTCTATGAACAATTTTAAGGAGACCGGACATAACTCAGAGGACTGTAGTGCTGAGATGGGTGTAGGTTTATTGAAGGTCCTTGCAGGGGTATAATTTCCATTAAAAATCACAGGTATTCTGCTCATAGAAAGCTGAAGGTGATTAAACCTAATGAACATCTAATAAAAATTTGCCCATCACGGCTCTGATCTGCAATACAAACCCAGGATACCTGCACAGGGGATACCCAGCAGGAGCATGGCACCCAGCAATGCCACAAAAATTCACTAAGTTCAGTAATATTAACCAACATTTCTGCAGGAAGAAATATTTTCCCCCTCACTCAGAATTAGCCACTTAAAGAACTTTATACTCACCTTTATTTTTATTTATGCTGTCTTTTATTACACTCTCCTCACTCTTCCTCTTGTTGTGTTTTGGGCATCATCACAAATTCATGCTCATGATCAGGGCACCTATGAAAACCTCTCATTTTTAAGAAGTAGGCCGAGGCAGTTTGAGAGGAAAGACGTGGCAATCACAGCAGGATATTTCATAAAACCTCGAAAGAAAAGGGAGCTGCCTTTCCCCTCTCAGCTACAATCACTCTCGTTCAGTCTGATTGAGATCCCTGATTCCTCAGTCCCCTCTGCCTCAGCTGTGTGAGACCCCGGAGAAAACCATCCCAAACACAAAAATGGGGTTTAGTTACAGGGCTCCAGAACCTGTGCTATCTTTGAAGAAAGCAATTTTAAGACTTCATTTCTGCACAACTTCTGGAAAGTAGAAACTTATGTGGATAAATTGTTCTTAATGTCTTTCCCATGCTACCAGCAGAATGTCGGAGAAATAGCACAAAAAGAAGGTCAGTGCCTGTGGCTCACAAGATTCAAAGCAAGGAAAAGAGAGAAAATTTTAAAAATAAGAAGACAGGCCTGGTCAAAATAGAGTTTCCACAGTGTGGAACTCAAGAATAGAAGGAGGGTTTATGAGCTTTGGGATAAGGGGCAGGAATTCAAGGATGTCATGAGGTTATGCAGGGAGAAAATTAGAAGGGTCGAAGCCTACATAAAACTTAAAGTAGCTACTGCAACAAAACAATAAAAAAATATTTCTGTAAATAACAACAGCAGCAAAAAGAGGGCTGAGAGGAATCTCCAGCCTTTACTTGTGGGGTTGTGGGGCTGAACATGAGCCCAGGAGTGCCCAGGTGTCCAAGAAGGCCACGGGCACCTGGCCTGTGCCAGCACTAGTGTGGCCAGCAGGAGCAGGGCAGGGATTGTCCCTCTGTGCTGAGGCCACATCTCCCATCCTGGGGTCAGTCCTGGGCCCTTCAAACCAGAGAGACTCTGAGACAGGAAACTGCACCGAGAGATACTGCGAGCAAGAGCTCCACTAAACTGACAGGAATTATGCTCCAAAGCCTCACCATTACTGCTTTTCTGCCTCACACCACGAAAAAGGAAAACAGTTGATGGCTATATAAGGTTCTCCACCCAAAACATCTCCACTTCAGGAGCATTCAAATGTGAGGCACACGATGACTCTAAACACGACATAAATTGGAAGCTGAATTCTCGTGGACGTCACACAAAGCTAGGGTTCCGATTTTTCCGCATTTGGCTCATTTTTAGCCCCTTGCTCCTATCATTCTGCCGAACCGAAGACCTCCCGTGTCCGTTTTGCTGCTGTGCCAGCCTGGCAGCGCAGGAATTCATGAGCGTGAGGAATTCATGAGGCTCTGACCTTGCTGTGGTAATGGAAAATATGTCAAATGTATCGATCCAGCTGCTCTCCTGTTATAGTGGAAGGGGACGAGCCAACGCTGGCAAGGGATTTTAGCTGCACTAATTGATGGTACAGTGTGTTCTAGCACCAGACAAGAGCTTCACCTGAGGGGATGCTTGAATGCCCATCCTGTGCAATCAATAGTGGACTCATTCGTGTCTGAGGGGAGTCCACAGAGTTTGTAGCACGTTCTGGGTGGTTTAAAACCGTGACTTAACAAAGCCACAAAGCCCTCCAAGGGCGGCTGTGTGGTGGGAATGACCCTTGGAAAAAATCAGGGACAAGGATCATGAAATCATAGAACGGTTTGGGTTGGAGTGGACATTAAAACTCGTCTTGTTCCATCCCTTTCATGGGCGGGAACACCTTCTGCTATCCCAGGTTGCTCCAAGCCCTGGCCAGCCTGGCCTTGGACACTTCCAGGGATGTGGCAGCCATAGCTTCTCTGGGAAGCTCTTCCAGTGCCTCACCACCCTCACAGAGAAGAATTTCTCTCTAATTTCTAGCCTAAACCTTCTATCTTTATGTAGCCATTCTCCCTTGTCCTATCGCTGTATATAAGCTTCCTAAATCCTTATTCTAAAATTTGAAGTAAGAGTTATTCAAATCCCACCAACAAGATAATTTACATTTACATGTCAAAATGGAAAGCAGGAGAGGATCTTGGAAGAATTAAATGACAGACAGAAACACCTTGTTAAGCTGCAGCAGAGTCAGAAAAGAATGAAAATGCAGAAGGAGCATATTAGTGAAACAGATTGCTTAACCTGGGAGAGACTCCTTAACATCACAATAAAATATCACATATATTCTCCTTCAACTGACTTTAATTCTTGGGATTTCAGGGGTACCATTAAAACAAGTTTTACGATAATACTTCTGGGACTCTGAAGTACTGTAAAATAAATTAAGCAAGAGAGGAAAGTCAGAGAAATAGATATTGCTCCTTTGCTGTCAAGAATTAAGGCTGTATCCGACCATCTGTCAAGACGAAAAAAAATGGACAGACATGAGCACGGCCTACAGTAATGTTATGTGGGAGACAAAACAGCAGATGAAAAGGTCAAATCTCCTCGTCAGCAGTGTTTGTTCAGAGCAGGCTGGTTCCAGCAGCCAGCAGGGCTCTCCGGGAGTGAGGCAGCTCGAGGTACCCTCGGCCCCTCTGCCCTGCGAGCAAGGATCCCCTCCTGGCCTGGGTCACTGAAGCAGTCTTAGCCATGAACCAGTGATCCCAACTCGGCTCCCTCTGGCATGGTCAGACGGTTTAGTCACTACTGCCTCACCTTCCCTGTGATTACGAGAGGCAGGAGTAATTTTTACATCATTATGAGGCTGATAACAGATCTCGTGTGGAGATCCGCTGTCTGCTGTGGGAGGGAGCCCACAGTGGGGAGGGGGAAGGACTCTGGCTCCTCTGTGACAGGAACAAGGTGTGATGAACTGACCAGAGCCCCCATTCCCTGGGCCCCTGGTGGGGAGGAGGTAGAGCTGGGAAGGAGAGAGGGATGGGGGGAACGTGTTTTTAAGATTTATTTTACTTGTCACTATCCTGCTCTGAGCTTGTTTATAGTAAATTCAATTACTATCCCTGACTCTGAGTCTGCTTTGCCTGTGACTGCATTTGGTGAATGATGTGTCTCTGTCCTTCTCCTAACTCATGGACCTTTTCTCTCCCCTGTCCACCTGAAGAGGGGAGTCACAGACCGGCTTTGATGTGTCTCTGTCCTGCTCCCAACTCATGAACCTTTTCTCTCCCCTGTCCATCTGAAGAGGGGAGTCACAGACTGGCTTTGGTGCCCATCCGGCCAGTGCCAACCCACCACGGTATTAACAATGAAGAATTAATTTAATAATAATAACAAACTACATGTTTCAAGGCTCAGACTTCTGCAGAGGCATCAGAAAGTCCTGTTTGTTGAGATCTCCAAAAGATCTCGTGCAAAGAGGGTGCAATATCCCCCAGGGGCTGCTTGCCTCGTACAAGGAATGAGCCAGGATGTGTTTGCTGCCATGGGAGGCACTGACAGGGTCTCAGGCACCACTGCTCCTTCCTGCAGCAATCCAAAACGTCCTTCTGCAACAATCCAAAACGTCCTTCTGCAGCAATCCAAAACGTCCTTCTGAACAATCCAAAATGTCCTTCTGCAACAATCCAAAACATCCTTCTGCAGCAATCCAAAACGTCCTTCTGCAACAAACCAAAACATCCTTCTTCAGCAATCCAAAACGTCCTTCTGCAACAATCCAAAATGTCCTTCTGCAGCAATCAAAAACGTCCTTCTGCAGCAATCCAAAACGTCCTTCTGCAGCAAAGGTGGCAGGGCAAGCACAGGCAGTTGCTTCTTCTTCCTGCACATCTTTTTGCAGGGTTCATATCTGCAAATGGGAAATCGATGCCAGCTCTTAGCAGGGGGATGTAGATTCAGATCCTTTTTAGCAGGGAATTCCTGCTGTTCCTGCCATTCCTCGTCACAAGTTCCTTGGAGAAACTAGAGGAAAAATAACTTCTTAAAGTAATATTCAAAATCAGAAGACCCTGAAGTGTTAATGTACAAATTATAACATCAGTTATAATCTGATGTGTCAACTCCTAGCAAGATGAATATTCTGAAGAAAAAATCCTCAAAAATCCCATTCCGAAGCTCAGAATTTACTGTAGATGTTATATCAGCAGGAATCTAGTGAGAGGTGTGAAACGATTGCATGGTCTGAGATAATTTTCTCTTTATCAGCCTTTATCAGCTTGAAAATGTTTTAATTCTTCCTGTCACTGATATAAAGAGATGAATTGTGTCACTGAGGTTGAATTTCACAACATGAGTAGCAGGGAGCATGTTACACTCAGAGATCTCTCCCCTTCACAGGAGATAAAAAAATAAATAGACAAATTAATAAGAGCCTTGCAGGTTATTTCATATTCCATTTGAAGGAACTCCACTCAATACCTCTCTTTTGGAGTGAAGGGATCTTGAGGAAAGATGAATTGCTTCTACACCAAAGCTAGGGCCTCTTCAGTCAGACAAAGTGTCATCACAAAGCTCTTGGTGCCTGAGAACCCTTCTCCAGGGCTGCAAATCCCACTCCTCCTTTGCCCTGGGGCTTTAATCTCAGCCCTTTCAGCCCAGCAGGGATTGGGGAATCATCAAGTTCCTCCTATCATTCCTCTGAGGGTTGGATATCAGCACCATGATGAGGACCAGACTGTAGTGGAGACAAGAGACTTCTCCGTGGAAATTTCAGAGGGATAGTTGGACCTGACACCTCAAAAACTCGAGCCGCCTCTTCACAGACTGAATTCGGATGTCTTTGGGTATGTGGCAAATGCTGTGACCCAAATATCTGAAATGTGACAGTATATGGCAATGCAAACTAAAGATGAATGGAACTCTCACCAAACTATCCTCTGGTTGATTTTATTTACTTTTCTTTTGCTAGGTGATGTTCATGTCTGTCCAAACAAAATGCAGTCACTCCTTTCTCCCAATATCTATCAAACTCCTCAGGAACAGAAGGTGACATTTTATTCTGGATGAAAACACATATTTGTGTAAGCTCAGAAACTGCTGTTACAAAATGGAACATAAATCTGCATTTAAAAATACCTTAAATAAATAAACTCTTCCAACAGTAACAAAAGCAATCACACTTTGTTCATTATTTCACTGCTAAGATTAATAATTTCTTTGTGTACTTTTAAGACAACTTTTCAGTGCTGGCACTGAGATCCCAAGGGATTCATGTAATTTATTTAAGATAACGCGAGTGGGTTGCATTGAAAGTCCACCAAAATCAATGAAATGTTTTCAGCTTTTAATCAAAAAGAGTGTGGCCAGCAGGAATAGAGAAGTGATTGTCCCTGGTGAGACCACATCTCCAATCCTGGGGTCATTTCAGGGCCCCTTGATACAAGGAGGACTTTGAGGGGCTGGAGCGTGTCCAGAGAAGGGAATGGAACTGGGAGTGGGAATGGGGTGGAGCACGGCTCTGGTGAGGCTGAGGGAGCTACCTAAGCAGGAATTCTTCATCCACCACCTCAGGAAAGCACAAAAGAGAAGTCCTTTGTCACTTCTGCACTGCGTTCAGCTCAGCCTGCATCGCTCAGCTGCTGCTCCTTCCAGCCAAACCCCAAAGCAGCCTTTTCCATAGGGAACTTTGTCAGCCCTGGTTCCATGCACGCCTGGAATGTTCCTGGAATGTCCTTCTACAGGAGCTGCACTGGAAAGGCAGATTTAACAACCAGACTCAGCAGGCGTAGTTCTTCCACCACGGCAGTGCTCTCCCACCTCCAGTTTCTCTCACATCAGTTCTGCCCCAGGCTGGGGTTTCCATAAGGAAAATATTTTCTACTCAACGTGCTTCATTTTATTCCTTGCTTTGTAGGAATAGAGGTGTTTATAGGAAACACCATATGGATATTTTTTGTGGGTCTGGGGTCCCCCCTGCTAATTTTTACCAATGTATGAGCAGGAATCACACCCTTTACCCTTGGGTTTAGGTTGTAAGTAATAAGAGATCCTATCTTCGCCTCACCAATTGTATTGTTAAACTGCTGTGGGTCTACAAATCGTGTCAGAAAATCTACCCAGTTCCTCTGGAAACCTGTGACCTCTGTCATGACAAAACTAAATCAATAAATTTGGTCAAGAAGGGAACAATCTGAGCTTTCAACAAGCAATTCTCACTTAACAATGGTCTGTAATGTCACAATGTAATCCAGAGTGAGTGACCCTGCCATGAAGATACAATCGGCATAATAACCAACAAAACACAATTTGAGCAAACATTTATGATCACATTCCAAAGTTACATAGCAAAAAAATGGACCCATCAGAGCAGTTAGAAAATAGAAATCATTTTAAGTGACCAGTTAGTTCTTTAATGTGTTTACTTGAAAGCAGGATGGCGACAAATCAACAATCATTCTCTCTCTTTGTCTTGCAAAAATTACCTTGATTGGCAGTTATTTCATCAGAATAAGAGTGGAGGTCATAACTAAAAGAATATCAAGGGTAAAGCAGAAATGGAATATAAATTTGCTTTAAAATTACTTTTTGAAATCCATATTTTTGAATGAAAATGCCTTTTTTGAACAATGTGGATCTAGCTACCAATTGGAACAACTACTTTTGGGATATGAGGGACTTCAGGCATACAAAAAAATTTGACTTCTGGGGTTTTTTGCATTAATTTGGGGTTTTTTTTCCTTCATAAACAAGTGCTAATTCAACAGGAGTTAATTTAGGAAGCACCAATAACATTGCTGTGCAGAAAATTAGATTAGATGACTTCCATGGAGTTTTTTTAATTTAATAATCTGTAAAAAGATTGTGCTACACATGCACACACAGACACAGTGTTTGAAATTGCCAAGCACATGAAATAACTGCAATTCGATTCAGAGAAACATTCCAGCACTTCCTGAGGCGGGGGAATGAGAGCTCAGACGAACATATGTTATCTGTCACACTCTCTGGCACGTCAGATTCCTGCACCCAGCACAAGAACCAGCACGTGTGTGCTTGGGAGCAGAGGAAAAATTCTGGTGTGCCAGATTCACAAGCTGCTCCTCTTCCTCAGCTGCATCCCTGGTGATTCAAAGCACTGGGAAGGCAGTGGGAAACTGGGTTATTGCCCAGCTCTGCTCAGATTGATACGAAGAGGAATGTTAAGAGACTCACGCTGCAGACCCTGCAATCAAACCCGAAAACAATGATAAAAATCTTGGTTGGATGATCTGTGCCTTCCCTAGACAGCAGCTGAGCACACTCTCACCTGCTTTTAACACTGCAGGAAAGGGGATCTCTAGATTTTCACAGCACCTATGTGTGCTACCAAAACATCCTGTGAAATCCATCAGGATAACGTGCTTCTTGCCCAGCATGTCTGCAGAAGATGCTGACCTTGTGTTGCAAATGGATGTGAGTGTTTTAGCTGAGTCTCTGCCTTTTGCCCAGGCCTCTGGCTGCAGGCAGGAGCTTTATTGGGGTGGCCAGAACCTCAAGACCCACTTTTGCTTGCAAGTTCTTTAATAATGGGTGGTTCTGTCTATTACAGAATGAATCATTTATTCAATAGACACAAAGCCAACAGACATAAGACTTAAAACAAACGATATACTACACAGGAATAAGAATAAAAAGAAACTACCAGTAGGTATATAGAGCGCGAGGTTAAAGGTACCATTAATTTTACAGCTAGCGAAGAAATAATAGAACTTAGGATCCAATGTCTCTTACCATTCAATTGTTGGTGGGGCACATATGGAAATCCGTTCCCTCAATTCCCAGGAAAGTAACCACGGAATCTGGTTCCCAGCTCCGGGGAGAAGTCCCCCACACTCTCAGGGTGTGTGTAGAAGGCTTCTGCCTCCGTGATAACTCATGTGTCTTTTCTAGTTTGTAAAACAGTGTGTCTCAGTCACGAATATCTCTGTTATCTCTTTCCACATCTGCTCCCCAGACTAAGCTGTTGACTCTTAGCTGGGGTTTGAGCCCTTTTGGTGCCAGAGATGAGCCCTTGCTGGGCCTTTCTGCCCCTGGGTTCTCTCTTCCATATCTGCACCACCCAGCAGTGGTAGAGAGGGAGAGGATGTGTCCTGCCACACCTTGCCCATCCTGCTCAATCATCCATCAGACCCTTCCTCCAGGGGAAGGTGTCCCTGCCCACAGCACGGCTGGGAACAAGACGATCTCTCAGGTCCCTTCCAACCCAAATCATTCTGGAATTCTGTGATTTCTATGAAAAGTGATCGGGAAATTCTTTGTGCCCAGTCTGAATTTCTCTCATCCTCGCTCTGAAGGGTTAATACTTTCTGCTTCACCAAAACCTCTTCTTCTGGGACTGGAGTCCAGGTGGAGCCCTGGTCGCATTCCCATCCTACCTTTGTTTGCCAAGTGGCAGTGCCTTGTTTCTCTTGGTTTATAACTATGCCAGGTCCTGGCAGAGCCCATCTGTGCCAGGTCTTTGCCCCTTTGTTCTGCTGCATCAGCTGAAGCTCTCCCGAAACTCGGAGCTCTCCTTCTGCCACTCAGCACCCTGAGCACTCTCATGCACACACAAATCCTGCTGATGGCAAACTGTCCCTGATGTAAGTAGGAAAAACCATGGGTACCTGCACATTTCTCAGTTAAGCTGCTCCAGGCCCTGAGCTCTCTCCTCCTTAGCACTTTTTATTTAAAGCCAGTTTTTTATTTAAAGCCAATTTTTTACTGAAAGCCTGTTTAGATATTAGCTTTAAATCATATAATATGACAGACCTCAGCAGAGCCAGGTTATGTCCAAACTGAAACCATCCAGATCTGTTTTCCTGGGTTTCCAGTCCCTGTTTGCTCAGCATGAGGCAATATCTGGGTATTCAATTCTCTGATAAAAAGCCTGCCACATGTACTGGCAACAACAATTAGGGTGGAGGCCTAGCAGGGCTCACAGCAAGTTCCTATGTGCATGTTCTCTGTCAATATTTGTCCATGTGTGGAGTCATACTATAGCCTATTATCCCAGTTCTGGGAAAGTTTTAAGGTCATTAGGGTGCTCTGAAGAAAAATGAAATCATTCAAAGCTTGAGGGAAAAATAAGAGGAAATCAAACATTTCGTAGAAACTGGAAATTTCATGCCTCCCAGTTGCTACTCAAGAGAGATATTTCCCCTTTTGAATCCCTAATGGGTCCCTTGTGTCCAGGGTTGAATGTTACCACGATGGGGAATGCTAACACCACCAATTCCAGCAGTTAATCCTCAAAATTGGCTCTTCCTGTTTGTGCTCCAAGTGTTCGGTCCTTGACCTTTTTGTACAAAGCAAATAAGAGCCATTATTTTCAAATTTATCAGTGTTGCCATAGTTACTAAACTGTGTATGTGCCAGCTAATATTTTAAAGATATGAATAACAAATATATATTGCATGTTTTGCGGAGTTTGCCTCTATCATGACAATAAATTCACATGCCACAGCGAACAGTCATGCTGCAAGTTGTAGATAGGAATGATTTAAATTCATGCTTATTTTATCCTTTTGGGTGGGGAAGAGCATTGAATGAGGTGAAACAGCATTTTGTAGGTGTTTTCTGTAGCCAAGGCTGAGAGAGGAACATCTCCAGGAAGTGGTTCACGGAACCTGAACTGCTGACGGGGGAGAGAGGGGCGAGGGGGATTCTCCTCCTAAATTAAGCATGGAAGCAGAATAAAATTGGGTGATACAAATAACCCCCACAGGCAGGAGTTACATGTGTGGATATTGGGGATTAAAAACCTCAGGGAAACTGTTTGGGAAACCTGAGTGGACATTAAGAGTTACACAGGAGACCCTTTGAGAAACCTGGGTGGACAAAAGAAAAAGGGATTTTCCATGCGATGAAACATGGACCTCCTAAAACTTTCCAAACAGGTGGGAAGGTGGGGACTTGCCTGTTCTTCTGAACTATGTCCTGCCTCCTGTTTCATAGCAGCTCCCACTTTCATGGCCTCTCTCTGTATATATATGCATGGGTATATCTCTCTGCATAATGTATTTACCCCTCACATACACATTCAAAAATAAACAAATAAACATCTGTCTCCCCTGGCTCAGATCGTCACACTGTGCCTGCCATTCTCTGATGGAATTCTTTAGAAACGGAACATTTTACCAGGCTGGTTTTTTTTTTTTTTTTTTTACTCCAGACTGCACATTGCATGTTTTAATTTTGGTTTAATTAACTCTCCATATCCTTGTGATTTCCTCCCAGCATTCTGTCACAGTCATCTCCACTTCTCCCAGGTAGCGTGCTGGGCATTCCTCACACTCCAGTTGCTCTCTGGATGTTAAAACATTGCTGATTTCTTTGAAACGCTGGCAGGGAGAGCTCCATAGACTGTAACTCCATCATTTTCCAATAGTTAACAAAGGAGGATTTCTTGTGTTGATTTTCTATAACAGCACTTATGACTTGTGCAAACTCTGCGGAGCAAAGTGTGTGCTGGTTCTTTGGCAGCTGAGGCATGGTAAGATAAAATTCAGTCCTGTTGCTGGCTGGAGCTGTTCTTTTTTCACAAAAGGTATTTTGGGACTGGGTGAACTAAGAGATAACAACTTCTGATTACCAAAAAATCACAATCATTGTGTGTGCATGTATGTAATTTTAATTTTTTATTATATATACACTATTGCATTGCTTTGTGATTTTGGTGATTTTTTTTAAAAAATAGTGTTTAAACTAAAGGATAATTGCTAATATTTCCCTATTAGGAATTGAAGTGACAGCAGGGTCCAGTTTTAGATGGTGCTAGTGATGCCTTAGGATTTTAGCTTTTATATTTCCGTATGTTTGTAATCCTGCAGTTCTTTAGTGTGTAACTCTGAGCTCCATACAGAGTGTGAGCAACTGCTTTTCCCATTTTGTCAGACACAACAATTCCTCTCCAGGCCTGAGAATCAAGGACACCTCACTGTTTCAGGCCCTGAGAAATGGAAACAAAAGTGAGTCGGGGGGGAGCAAACTGAGAGAATGGGACTGCACTGCCTGAAGCTGGAATTGGACAATTAACCTCTGATTGCAAATGGACAGAACTTCTATCTGTCCCAAAAACATGTGGCTGTGTCCATCCTGGGTGCAGTCTCTGCGAGACTCCTGCACTGCCCAAGGTGCGCCCTGGGAAGGCCTTTCCATAAATCCCTGCCCTTTATCCTTTCACTCTGCCCAGCCTCTGCTCCAGGGCAGCCTCTCCAAGGCATCACTAGAGGTAGTGGGATGGCTGACAGAAATTCCATGTTCCAGTTCCATGCCCTGCACTCAATCCATTCTGTAGAACACGGGAAACAGCTTTCAGTGAAGGATGAGCAGTTCTGAAAGCTGAATTTCCCCTGGAACAGAGGCACTTGCAGCTGCCACCAGCAGCAGCATCCCTTGCCGGGTGCTTTGGGGAGGACTGGAGATGTTCTTCATCATGGCCGTGATGGTCGAGAGAAAAGGGACATGTATTCCAAAACTGCTTTCCAGCTTGCACAGGTACCATAACCAGATCAGAGCAGCAGAGAAATAATTTATTTCATTTATAAACAGGGAAAAACACTCAGAGCTCCCCCAGCTAGAGCAAAGTCACTCCAGTCCCACACGGCCAAGCCCACAGAAATCTATAGGCAGAAGGCTGGATGAAGAAAAGGTGAAAGAGAATCTCAGTGAAAAGAAGGACTTGAAGATGCTCTTTAAAAGTTGCCACATCATGATTCCAGAAGTTACACTTCATTGAGTAGCAGCCAGGAGTTTGTTTGTTCATTCCTCCCACATCTCGCAGAGCTTCTGCACAGATGATCATTAAATGTGGTGTTTAATAGAATTAAAGCCAAACCAATGCTCCACACAGAGCTCCTCACATTTGGTTATTCACCCAGAGTATCAATAATCCAAGATTATTGATCAAGGACACCCATCACAGTGAAATAAGGGCAGGGGGATAGGCTTCAAAAGGAGATTTAATTTCTGTGCTTAATTATTAAAGTGGATTTAAGTTTAAATTTGAAGAACTGGGACCTGATTCCACTTACGCATTTCGGTGTAGCTCTTCTAGTTCTCAGATATTTTTGCTATTTGGCTTTGGAAAAATTGCAAAAAGCTGGGACTAAACGTAATTGACTCCAGAAATCTTCAGTGATGACATTTGCGGCTGAACTTGTCACACAGAGTTCCTCTTACAGACTTATCACAAAGGTGCAAATCACCTAATCCACATTTGCCATCTACATTTCTATGAGATGAACTCTGCTTTCCAAGCTCCTTTTGCTCTCTGCTCACAGAGACAATCCGAGTAATAATCCCACAGGAGCTGTCACATCAATATCCTGTGAAGCTCTGCACACTTCCCTGTTTGGTCAAATGAATCTTTTCCCTGTATCTTTAAATTATATCTCACCAAATGAGGTTTAATAAATGCAACCACAATTAATGGACGATTCTGTCTACTCTCTTTTTTTTGGTGCCATTTTGCACCTTGCTCTTAACTGCTTATTCCTTTATGTGAATTTTAAAGTCACGGACATTTCCCTTTCAATCATTCTTTCTGGTATTTTGCCCTCAGGAAACCAACAAAATGATGCTGAGTGTGTCAAGTATTTTACCATAAATGTTGTACGAATTGCCATCTTCTAGAGGGACCATCAAAGTTTATCCCATTTCTGTGCAACCGAATCTTGAGGATATTGTATTCATATTTATCTACATTGCCAAGAATGTGAAGGAGTTTCTGCACCTCGTTGTAGGCAAAATCCTGATCCTGCTGCTGGTTACTCCTGTATTTAACTGCACGAATCTGTGCAGCCCAACAGCCAACAGCCTGGGTCGTGTGTTGTGCCTTTGATTCCCTCTTCTAGCACATGGGACACAATGATACCCTTTCCATTTCTAAACTGGCAAGTGTTTTCCATTATTACCAAAAATCAGATCTATTTTAGAGTGTCATTTGCTGGATGAACACAAGCAGAATTTCTGAGCACATCTGACTCAGGTCAGGCGTGCAGGATGCTCAGGAAACCAGAAGAGTTGAACAGACTTCAGATTTCTCCCAAAACAGGATTCTGAGATGGCAAAAACAGCAATAATGTGTGTTTCTAATGAAATAAAGACACGTGAGATACAAATTATGTGCCTCAACTTATTTATTTAATGCATCAGAAATGTATCTCCTCTACACTGAGCTGCCCTTGGCCCAGGAAGGGGGTCAGAGGTTTTCAGAGGGAGTTTCCCAGTTTCAGAGGGACCCTCAACAACAGCATTCTGTCCTGTAGACTTAATTTCTCCCAAATTCAGATGTCTATGGTTGAGATGTCTATGGCTTAGAGCAAATGACCTCATGCAGTTTTCCCAGTCATTGCAGAGACATAGATCTCTCAAAATGTGACTCATCTGCCTTGGTCTGCTTTTTTAATCCCGGACTCTTGAATATATTAAGTAGAAATGGAGAAAAGGTAAATCAATATTACACTAACGAGCTGAGGTGTAGTTCAGGCGGGCAGGAGGTGCCTCCTACACACAAAATCTTCCCTCCAAGACATGATTCAGTTTTCTCTTCCCGCTTTTTACTTCTTCCTTGTGCTGGAGCAGGAGAAAAATGAGAGGTGTGGGAATGGTGGTACATAAGGGCAGCGTGCTGCTTTTAAATAACTCCACGGATAATGTGAGAGCATGGAGTAACACATCATCCTCCTGGCTGAGTAAAGATGATTGCAGCATTAAAACTTAATTAAATGCAACTGCTTGTAGTAAAGAGAGGGTCAATGACAGATCTGCTGTAACACAGATCCTCTTTCTCTCTCTTGAAGTGCACAAGCAGCTCCAGTAAATCTAGACAATCAGTGATTCTTTACAGATTTTTTTTTTAATATTCTTTTCACGCTCTTTGTGTTGAATATTGATTCCAGGCGTAACCATTTTATTGCTTGTTTGTAACTGCTGGCAATTGAAGTAGCTTTGCAAGGATGAAAGTTGAGAAAAACAAGGTTAATTCAATTTTGCTTGCTCACCTACAAAAGATGCTGAGCCTGGAAAGACTTGCAAGAGGACAATGACGAGAATGTTGTACCCTTAAAAACTCATTTTATCAGGATGTTTACAACAGAGTGTAGGGGTGAGATGATTTGTAGAAGTCCATCCTCTGGACTATCAGCTAGAAATCCTCTCTCCTGAGTTCTTCTCCTGCAATTCTTCACTCACTCCATCATTCTGTCCCTCTATACTTTAAATAACAAACANAGTTCTTCTCCTGCAATTCTTCACCCACTCCATCATTCTGTTTTAAATAACAAACGGCACCTCTGGATGTGTGTGAATTCCCTTCCACTTGTGGTGTCGATGTTCTGCTCTCTGCCCTCTGCTCCCATCACACCACAGACACACGAGATATTTTATAATGATTTTCATCCAGCTTGCTACAAATGCTACAAATTGTGCAGTCCTGATAGGAGCTGAAATGTGGAGGGGATGGGTTACACCAGCTACAGAAACGCCAGAACCGTGGAGGGCTGGGAATGTCCCTGTAGGGCCACAGGAAGGAATTGTGGGAGCATGTGGTAGCAAAGGAACAGGATGAGGACACTTCACTGCTCTTTACTCAATAGATCAAACATCTTTAGCATTCAAATTTCTACTTTCCTCCTGATCACAAAATCCTTAGTGTTGGAATGGACCTCTCGAGATCACGCAGTCCAATCCCCTGCCAAGGCAGGACCACCCAGAGCAGTTGACACAGGAATGCATCCAGGGGGGTTTGGAATGTCTGCAGGGAGAGAGACTCCCTGAAATCCCTGGACAGCCTGTACGGACTCTCCAGCCTGAGGACAAAGCTCTGCTTCCCTCAGGTTGGCTCTTTTGGGGTATAATTGGAAATGGGTGAAGAGTAATGATGCCTTGTAGAGGCTGCCCTGGAGCAGAGGCTGGGCAGAGTGAAAGGATAAAGGGCAGGGATTTATGGAAAGGCCTTCTCAGGGTGCACCTTGGGCAGTGCAAGAGTCTCACAGAGACTGCACCCAGGATGGACACAGCCACACGTTTTTGGGACAGATAGAAGTTCTGTCCATTTGCATATCAGAGGTTAATTGTCCAAGTCCAGCTTCAGGCAGTGCAGTCCCATTCTCCCAGTTTGCTCCCCCCCAACGCACTTTTGTTTCCATTTCTCGGGGCCTGGGACAGTGAGGTGTCCTTGATTCTCAGGCCTGGAGAGTAATTGTTGTGTCTGACAAAATGGGAAAGCAGTAGGTAACACTCTGTATGGAGCTCAGAGTTACACACTAAAGAATCGCAGGATTACAAACATAAAAATATAAATGCTAGAATCCTAAGGCATCAGCAACACCAATGTTACTTGTGGATTTGACTTTGCCCTGGTGGGAAAGGATCAGGCTGCGGAAGGGGAAACCTCTGGATGAAACAGAAGGCTGGGACACCCAGCACCCTAAAATCTCCACAAAGCTTTCTTTGCTGTTAGAAGAACGTGGCCAAAGTCTTGGGAAATGTCTTTAGGCTGAACTCCTTTGGTCACTGCAAGCTTTAAAGATGAAGATGTGAAATGGGAAACTGGAAGCACTCAACCACTCAGAAGATAATTTTGGCCAAAGCTTAGTCTAAACAAGGGGCAAGAGTTCATATTTTCCCAACAGAAGTAGCATTAAAGGAAGAGCTGCTGCTTGCACTTAGACCATCCATCCACCCTGGAATACGACAACGTTCCTTTTCAAACCCCCACTGGAATATAAACTGTCTCCAAGGGCAGTAAGAACTGCAGTGGTGAAGAGAAGCAGTCTTTTATACGAAGACTGGGCTTTTAAGCTGCATCAAAGGACCACCTAAGCACAGCTTTAACAGCAGAGATTCCACTCATCTCATTCCCATTCCGCAAATCCTTCCTGCTCACGTCTCATTAACCACAAAGCCGCACACGGAATAGTTTGGATCCACTTGGACTTTAGGGATAAGGACCCTTCTGACTGCCTGACGAGGGCACTGCCTATGAACAAAGATCCCTTTAAAATTCATGAGAACTTCAGTCAGACAAGGAATGTTAAAAGAGCCACCAAAGCATCCTTGTGTTCACTGGTATTCTCTGCATGAAGGAAAGAATAAGGGAAATGTGGCCAAAAAGGCACATGGCAGTGTAGCAGTTAAAAAGAAAAGACAATAAACTGATTCTAAGAAGATTGGAATTGAGATCAACTTGCAAAAGTGGTGGGGGTTATTTTCTTTTCATTTGTTTTTTGGGTTTTTTTCTAAAGTAACTTTTAAAATATTCCAGATCTTCTTGGAATCCCGTGGGCTGTGTAACCAATGGATAAGCATGTGTTTGGGAAAGTAAATGACCAATCTTCTGACAACTTTAAGACTTTTAAGAGACACATTCCTGGAACTATTAAATGACTAAATGAACTTTTTAAATTTTGTTAGTGAAGAACATTTAGTAGTCCTGAACTTTATAATCCCAGAGATCTAGACAATGAGAATGGGACATTATTATGATTTCTCAGAACAATAATACCTTGTCATTCTCCATTAATTCAAAAGGATGCTGATCCTTGTGCAGAAGGCATAGTTCTAAGGGAATATTAGAGCTTTTATTGTTTTCCCACTGGAGTTTTTTGGTTTTTTTTTCCCCTGTGTAAATGTTGCAGGTCTGTCCTGTTCGAGCACTCTGATTCTGGTGTTTAAGACCTATAAATCTCCAGTTGTGCCCTGTTTTCTTGTACTTAAATCAAAGGGCAGGGTAACCTGAACCAGTTTCTCTAATTATGAACCAAATATTTGGACTTCCCAAACAGCCACCCTGACAGCAGAGTGCCCCTGTGTGACCCTGCTCTTCCCTCAAGTCTTCCACTGGAATTCTGCCTGTTCCCTGATCCACTTGAGCAAAATTCTGGTCTTTCCTGAATCACCTTTTCTTGGTTGAAACAGGTTAAGGAGCACTCAGAGAACCCAACCTGATAAAAGAGCTGGGGCTAGGAAAACCTCCAAAAGTGATGCCTGACAACCACTGCTGACAGAGGGGTCATGGGCACCCCAATTGAGCTGTGAAAATTGGGTGTGGGAAGAAGAAATGATGGGAAAACGCATCAGTCCACGACATCTACCTCACTACTACGTTTCCAAATACATGTATTCTCACGTTATTTTATATATAAATTATTCATGAGTATTCCGAAATGCAGAGTGCGTTTCCGTTCTTCACTTCCTTCCAAGTCTTGAGCTCTGTTCTGTTTTCCAGTTTCTTCATCCTTTTAGCCAGAAAGGTCTGCAGAAAATTTGTTCTGGAGAAAAATGTCAAACAGGGCCTGCTGCAATTGCCAGCATTTTGTGTCTCTCAGCTTGTAACTACTTTTAGTGCATTGATTGTAGTCCCTGGAACTGCTGGTGTACATCTACATGACACAGCTTTCATAGCGAACACTCTTTTCTTTTGCCTTTGTGCACCCTCTAAAATCAGGAGGTGAGGATTTCACTGCACAGATTTTGGATAATTAAATAGGTGATTAAATAGGGAGCAGCGACTGTAGACGCATTTAGAATGCTTCTGCTATTTTCTTTGTGAAGATATGCCCCGAAAGGTTGCATCAAAACCTCATTTTCTTAAAGCACTGCTTACTTTTGCCTCTGCAGTCTGCAGCTTCTGATTGAGAACAACACTGAGTATTTATATTTGCCACTATCAGTCTTGTCAATCATCCAACTCATCCTCATCACCGCATCACCTTCTGGAGATGCTTCCCTCTCTTATCTATGCAGAAAACCTAACACAGATAATTTTTATGAACCACCTGGTTTTTACGCGACTTTCTTCTCTCGGGCTCAGGCATTCATNAATCATCCAACTCATCCTCATCACCCAATCAGGTTTATTTAGAGTACCTCCATTTTTTATTCTCCCAAAAATCAGAATCTGCACCAGCACTGCCATGTCTGTCACATGGCTTTGATTCTCTAATGAACAATTTAGGTTCAGCTGTTTTCTGTAATTTGTAAACTGATTGGGCAATGCAGAGAAGGATGAACTCGTGTAGCAGCTGACCAATTCATTATTCCCAGAAAATAAATGAGGATATTTGGCCAATGAAGAAGGAAAGCAACACAGACTGAACCTCAACCTACTACTAATTTGTTGGCACAAAATGGAGAGAGGATTTTTCAGATTTACTAAAGATTCTAAGAAAGATTTTCGGGCTCTTCCTTGTTACTGATTATTGTCTCTGTCAGGCTGATGGGCTGCAGACATTCTCTTCTGTCTTATACAGTTAGAAATGGACAGGATTTTATTTGGCAGCAAGTAAAATGACTGGAAAATATATTTGGAAGAGGGGTGACACTCAGACAGTTTTCCTAACTGTCTAAAACAAATGAAGGAGGTGTGAAATACTGATTAAAAATCAAATATTAACTTTGGCATTTTGAGAGCAAAACAATTCTCTTTGGTTTTAAAGCCTTTATTTATTTAGAAACATATTGTTAATGAAAAAGGGGTTAAATGCTGCCTTTTAAACATTCCGTTTTAAGCTGAGTGTGTCGTTCTGGATTAACTCCAGCTGCTACTCCAGGGCTTTATTTATATTTTGTTTGTTTCACAACAAAGCATAAAATAAGTCTGTTCCTTCTCTGCTCTGCAGACAAGACAGATTAATGGCTGGGAAAAAAAGAATACTGCAATAATTTGGAAGAGATTTAGGAGCTGGAGCAGTGAACTGGACAAACTGAGAGGTGCCTGACTATTTATAACATCTTCAGTGAGGGTGTTTACTGAAATAGTCACCCTGCTCTGCCTTTGCAGCCAGCAGAGGTCAACTCGTTATAAATAATAACGTGTTCCAGAGAGCTGGATGTCTCTCATAGAATCAGTGACCGTGTTGTCCCATTTCTCCCTCGCTGACTACAAAGGGAAAGGAGAAGAATGGTGAGGCTGGAGAAGGGTTTATCACCCGAATTTGGAGATGAGATGCTGCTTCCACGCTTCCCTCCAGCTGCCAAACAAGCAGGGACAAATATAAAGAGGAAGGAGCAGCTGGTGAGGAATTTCAAATGGAATCCCAGCTGGCAGCTGTAGGGTAGTTACTTTTTGTAAGGGTACAGAAATAAGGACCAAAATAAGACAGAAGTTAATAAACAGGCTGGGAGAGCTGGGGGTGTTCACCTGGAGAGAAGAAGATCCAGGGAGAGCTCAGAGCCCCTTCCAGGGCCTAAAGGGGCTCCAGGAGAGCTGGAGAGGGACTGGGGACCAAGGATGGAGGGACAGGACACAGGGGGTATGGCTTCACACTGAAAGAGGACACGGTTAGATGGGATATTGGGAAGGAATTGTTCCCTGTGAGTGGGGAGGAGGCCCTGGCACAGGATGCCCAGGGAAGCTGCCCCTGGATCCCTGGAAGTGTCCCAAGCCAGGCTGGACGGGGCTTGGAGCAATCTGGGATAGTGGAAGGTGTCCCTGCTCAGGGCAGGGGGTGGAATGAAATGATTTAAGGTCCCTTCCAACCCAAACCATGCTGGGATCCTGTGGAACTCTGCTCTGGGTGTTGCAAAGTAAGAAGGAGGAAAACAACTCGTTGGAAACGCAAAAGCAGAGCTGAGAAACAGATTTTGCTTTCTGAGTGCTTTGCTGTCTGCTTCCCTCAACTGCCTTGAAAAATGTTATGGGAACCTGGCTCCGTGAGGTTGAAATGATTCATTCAGGAAAAGACAAATCCCTATAATTAATGGGGAAATAAATTTTACAAGAAGTCTTCCATCTTCTCTTGTGAAAGACTCTGTAACGGTCAACTGACGGGCTTTTACGAGACAAGTGTTATAGTTCATGGTGAGTTTAAAGACAAAACTTTGATTCCAAGGGGTGTAAATGTATTTTCAGGTAGAGTTTGAATGCTGATATTTTATGGGCTAAGTACATCAGAATGAGTCACTCCGGAGATATTAGTTTGGGCAGACAGTGACTCAGAGGTATTTGGTATTTTTTAATTTCTATTGTAAGTTGGCCCTTAAAAATCTCCAGTGTGGAAATGTTAAATAATAGATAGCAAGTTCTAAAAATTAAATATTAATTCCATTCTGTTTCTGAGCATTGTGCACATAATTGGACACTATACATATTTATGTTACAGTTATAAAATATATTTACTTCCTTTTTTTAACACTCTTTCAATGTATTGCTCAGGAATCCATGCAATACTGTAATGACACAAGAAGTTAATGCATTTCTGTGCTGAAATGAATTGCATACAAGAAATTATTCAAAAGAAAGGAAGCCACTGCAGGAGATTTCCAGGTTACTTCATCACATGTGCAATATATTTCTTCCTCCATGGCTGCAATTCAAAGTTGTCTGGCCCAACCACAAATTCATCTCCCACTGAAAACCAACAAAGCTGATGTCACCTCACCTTTAATAGAAAAGTCACATATTTAACCTTAAATCTGCTATTCTCCTGCTTTTATATCCCTCTACTTAATGATAATTTCTTTAATTTTCTTTTTTACACCTAATCTGCTTATAGCTATTTTTCAGGTGATGCTATTCCACAAGAAACCCCCTTGGATTTCTACTGGATGCTTAATAAAGTTCAGCTTTTGCACCCACATTTGCAGGAATAGCAGTGAGAGGTCTGAGTGTTGTACGGGTCAGCAAAGCTTCACTTGTTTCATGAAAATACCTGCTTTGATTTGAATAATTCCATAAAATGAACTGGATCACCTTTTCCTAGAATTCAGTGTATTTCAAAGCATTTTTACTATTTTTGGCATTCCGAAATGCCTTCCGGAAAAGAAATCTGCAATTTTTTGGAGTGCCAGAATATCTGTTTTCTGTTTGTGCCTTTTGAATGTCCTTTATCCAGCGACAGTTGAGCACCTCCAGTTCTTCAATCATTCTCCTGATCTTTCTTCCACTCACAGCAAATAAAAATAGGCTGAAGTGTTTTACCACTGCATGTGGTACTGTAGATAAAAATGTTATCAGAAGAAATGAACTATCTGCAAGACTATCTGCATTCTCTTCTTCAAGAATTAAAAAATAAGATTATGCTGAACAGAAATAAATGCAACAGTTTGTCAGAGTGAGATACTGAGCCTCAGAGTTCTCCAAATGTCATAAATTACAGACACACATCAGCAATTTTGTTCTCAAACCCAAAGACTTGCATATGTCAAAGATAAGCATTTATTCAGATCTGTTTTTAAAAATTCCCCATGTAATCAATAGAGCATTACTAATATTTTCAGACAGAAATTTAACATCCACAACTGCCAAAAATCACCTTCTGGAGATGCTTCCCTCTCTTATCTCTGCAGGAAACCTAACACAGATAATCTTTATGAACCACCCGGTTTTTACACGACTTTCTTCTCTCGGGCTCAGACATTCACACAAAACTCTTTGCAAATCTGAAATTCAGAACATTTCCAGTGTCCCATAATAGATCTCTTTTGTAACATTCTCCAGACCTCCTGACATGCTGTGTTGTCACTCACCATCCACAGTTTATACAATAACTATTAAAAACTTCAACAGTTTATAAAATACTGAGCAATTTTTTACTGGATGGTCTAGTTATTATTTTACTTGGAAGTTTGTTCTGACAGACAAACTCTTGGATAATTAAACTTTAAGATGAGAGGGTGGTTATTAAGACTGCTTAATGACTTAAATGAATTACCGCACGGTGGATTTTGTTTGTCTTTGAGATTTATGACTTCACTTGAAATTTTAGGACTGTAGAAATTATGTTGTAGTTACTCTCATGTCAGCTGGCCAAAGAGAAGAGAAATTGGTGGAATTTCCTT
The DNA here is from genome assembly GCA_013398955.1 of Callaeas wilsoni. Taxonomy (NCBI): domain Eukaryota; kingdom Metazoa; phylum Chordata; class Aves; order Passeriformes; family Callaeidae; genus Callaeas; species Callaeas wilsoni. The sequence goes on along the minus strand of VWPU01009725.1, from coordinate 673 downwards.
GTTTGTGTTATCAAAAGGACTAAACAAGACATTTCAGTGGCTTTCTCTAATTTTTCACGCCACGAGGCAGAGAGGAATGAATGAATGAAAACCCCTGAATTAAAACTCCTCTGCTTGAATGGCCACACAGGAGGATAAAAACAGGACAGATTAAAAATGTTCTGGGAGAGAGGGATTTCCTGAGGAACCCAAAAGGTTCAAGATATCTCCTTTAGGGACACTGGGTGGGACAAAATAATTTTTCAACCTTTCCACTGCAAGACAACCTGAGGTTAACGAGTGAGACCTTGACCCTGAGTGATCCACCGCAAAGTCATTGATCTCCATTTCCAGCCCTTCTTTTCCCACATGCACTAAAGTCAATGGGATTGATTTTTGTGCCTGAGCTAGAGCTGCATTACAGATTTTGAAATCATGTTTTTTATGCTGCTTTCTGTCTTCAGAGTAGATCTGTGGTTCCTCAGAGATAGACATTTCCAGGAAGGCTTTTCAGTTCCCTGCCACAATCTACCTTCTTGGATGGGAGCTGAGAAAGTGGATTACGTTTCCTCAGACTTCTTATATTTACTATTTTAGCCTAGATATTTCTGATTCTTGCCTTGTGTTGGACACTTATGATGATACTCAGATCTGACCATGCAATCGCCTTTGGCTGTTTTGGTTTGTTTGGCCT
>VWPU01009724.1:0-23646 GCA_013398955.1 Callaeas wilsoni | reverse complement strand
GCTCCAGGAGCACATCCCTGGATCAGCTGTGCTTGAAGCAGCAGCTCTGCGTGTCTGTGATTCTGTGATTCCTCTGCAGCTGCTCTTTTCCTGAGCCCCGAAGGCTCAGGCGCTCCAAAGCACTCCCAAGGCACTCCAGAGCTGGGAAAATCCCAAGAGCAGGAAGGGGATGGCCAAAGCAGCTTGTGGGTTCTTCCGTGGGTGCTCATGGTGCTGAAGGTTCCCCGTGCTGCCCCTGAGGATCCCCACGCCGTGCACAGGAACCCAGGAGCGCTTCTCCCGTGCCCCAGCATCCGGGAGCTCCTCGCCACAAACCAACAATTCCAAGAGCCGAGCTGGCCGCAGCCCGAGAGCCAAAGGCTCCGGGGTAGTTTTGAGTCACAGCCCAGACTGGTAATTAGCAGAGGAGGCTCTGCAGCCTGCAGGGAGGAGAATTTGCCCTGCCAGGCTTTCCTGGAGCCTTTGGGACTGGCTGCAGGACACAGCAGCCCCGTCCTGCGGCGGAGAAGGCGCTCCCTGCGCTGTGAGCTGTGTGGTGGCATGGGCTGAGAGCTTTGGGAGCCTTGGGGAAGGTCACTCAGAGGAGCAGCGGCTGCAGCCTGCTCTGGGGATCCATCCTGGCTGCTCCGATGGGAATTTCCAAGCCCCGCTGGGATGCAGGCGCTGTCCAGGTATCGGCTCCAGCCCACACGTCAGTGATTCACAGGGAAGGGAAAAGTTCAGCACCCAAAGGGAACGGGAGAAAGGGATCATTCCAAAGGTGTTCTGTTTTCCAAGCTCCAGATGATCAGGAGTTGCACAAGGGAAGCAAACAAGCCAAACCCTGTTTTGTAAAATAGTGTATTAAAGCATTTACTGTCATATACCAGCTATTACTCGTGTGATTAAATGCCTACCATGTTATGTAGCTTTTTGTTTCTCAGCAGCTGAACTAAGCTTCCATCTCTGCTACCTGCTATCATTGGTGTACTTGTACTGTGTCTGAACAACTCAGAGGAAAGCAAATATTTATTATTGATTCCTTTGAATCAATGATTTCATAATTTTTTTTTTTTTGGTTGGTTGTTTTATAAATAAAGGTGCTGCAGCTGAAGTGCTGCAGCTCAACTCAACTTGTACCATTTTCTGTGGTGTGATGTGTTTCACGCTGTCAAGCTGAATCCAAGGGGGAAAAAAAGGATGGAGTTAAAAATACCATTTTTAAGCTAAGGAGGCCTATGTGCATATTTGCATGGGAAGCGTGGGGAAGCTGGGCTTTTTTCCTGGGTATTTTTCAGTCGAAATTAGGTGACATTTCACAAAAGATGTGAAACCCTGGGTGCACGGAAGTAAACGTTGCTCCGTCTTCCACGCGGCCATTTCGCCCGGGACATTTTGGCTGAGGATGCAGGTGCTGCAAGCCAAGGTGGTAAATAAATAATGCCAGCACCACAACCTCAGGTGGCTTCATCCTCGCCCTGCCGTGACCTTAGTGCTGAAGCAGCCCACGTGTTTGGCTTTCCTCATGGCTGGGAGGTGAGGAGGAAACCTTGAGCTGTGTTCAGACAGTTCAGATCTCCCCTGCAGATAAACCTTTGGAGCCAACTCAGCAACCTCCAGCCAGGCAGCTGTGGCTGGGATTTGGGGTAGCTCAAGGTGCTGGTGGTTGGTTTCTCTCAGCCTTCTTTTCCCCCCCAGGGTGTTTTGCAGAGGTCTGCAGACATCAGCAATCCTCCTTGCTGAAATCTGCGAGCAAAAGTTGCGACATAATTAGGCAGTATTTAAAGCAGAGCAGGGTGACAACACAGTGGTCTCGCAGGTGTGTCCTGTCTGTCCCTAATTCAAGAGCCAATAAATGCTGCTCCTGGTCCCACTGGAGTCGGTGGCATCACAAACCCTGATTGGGTGAGAAAAGTCTCGAGAGGAGTTGTGCAGTTGCAGACTTTTGAACAGAGTCAGGAAATTGGGGTTATTTTTAACCCGGAGCAGTTTGTCCTGACACACTGAGAGGGGGGAACCCCGTGGGGAAGGGAAGGGACGGCCTTGGAAATGAGTGATTTTCAAACTTCAGCAGATGCAAGTGTTGTATAAATAAGTGCTGCTGTGGTGAGCAGAAGGAATGTCTTTGATAATTTCCCTTCTCCTCCCAGTTCTGCTTTAAACACTTAAAGGAGAAGCAGTGCTAGGTCCCTAATTTACTAAATTCACTCCCAAAAATAACGTTTCAATCCACAATTTGAAAAAAACTCCACACTAAATACTTAAACCAGCCTGCCAAGCCTTAAATTTTTTGTGATATCAAGTAAATGAGCTCCTTTTGTCCAGTTTAACAGCCTCTAATTTCTGATGTAATGAGTCATTTGCAAACTGCCCTCCTCCCTGCACTGACTCACTGCAGTTTCGGGCTGCCTCCCCTCGCTCTCAGCCTGCTCTGCGGAGTGTGCTTGCACATCTAAATGTCACTGTGGCATCCCAAGGTGCGGGCAGCGCTATTCTTAGGTCTTACCGAAATTCTGCCCGTGGGTTAAAAAAAAAAACACCAAAAAACCCCACCCCAAAGGCAATCCCCTGGCGAAGAGCACGGGTCCCGCGGTGGATTCGGTGTGAGTTACGCTGAGGAGCATCTCTGGAGCAAGCTGGGAGCAGAAGAGCACAGCGCTGTACTCGGGACAGGGCGGAGCGCGCTCGGCGTGCCTCACCTGGCCAGGTGTGCCGCGGTTCCTCCGGAGCACCCCTTATCTGGAGAGCCACCCTTGGTGCTCCATGGCACAGAGCCCCTTCCCTCGTCCTGGATTTAACCTTCCACACCCCAATTCCAGCTCCAAACCCTGCCCTCGGGATGCCACCTCAAGGTGCCCGTTCAGGTTCCAGCCCCGTGTGTGGCAGGGCAAGAACGGGAGCCACAAACTGGCTTGACACCAGTGAGTCCCAGTGGGTCCGGCGCTTGTGCCACCAGTGGGACTGGTGTTAATGGAGTGTGGGATTGGCGTTAGTGGGATGTGGGATTGATGTTGGTGGAGTGTGGGACTGGTGTTAGTGGGGTGTGGGACTGGTCTTGGTGGGGTGTGGGACTGGTGTTGGTGGAGTGTGGGATTGATGTTAGTGGGGTGTGGGATTGGTGTTAGTGGGGCGTGGGNTGGCATTAGTGGGGCATGGGACTGGTGTTTGTTAGTGGGGCATGGGACTGGTGTTAGTGGGCTGTGGGATTGATGTTGGTGGGGTGTGGGACTGGTGTTGGTGGAGTGTGGGATTGGTGTTAGTGGGATGTGGGATTGATGTTGGTGGAGTGTGGGACTGGTGTTAGTGGAGTGTGGGACTGGTGTTAGTGGAGTGTGGGATTGATGTTAGTGGGGTGTGGGATTGGTGTTAGTGGAGTGTGGGACTGGTGTTGGTGGGGTGTGGGATTGATGTTGGTGGAGTGTGAGATTGGTGTTGGTGGAGTGTGGGATTGATGTTAGTGGAGTGTGGGACTGGTGTTAGTGGGGTGTGGGACTGGTGTTTTTTAGTGGGGTGTGGGACTGGTGTTTGTTAGTGGGGCGTGGGACTGCCTTCGTGGTCTGGCACCGCGTCACCGGCCGAGCCGGGGGGCTGCGTCACGTCCCCTCGTTGAGGTCACTCGAAATTGCCACGAAAAGTGACGTGGACACGCTCGTCTCAGGATGCGGCGTGCGCGCAGCAAGTGATCCCAGACAGGCAGAAGGAAGAGGCCGAGGGATCTGTTCCTGTGTCCCTGTTTTTTATTTTTAACCATCACCAGAAGGTTTTCTGTTCAAAGCCAGCCTGGGAGAACCCGAAATGCTTTTTTGTTCAGTTTTTACTCTTTTAAATGCAAGTCCCTTTGCCTGTTTTCCCACTGCGCCACATCCCGGAGCCTGGCCAGGACTCGGTGTTTGTGTTCCCTGCTCCCAGTGCCTCCCTGGCTCTTCCACTCGGCCTTTATTCCATGTAAACATTGGATGCACTGGATCAGGTCACAGCCCTGAGTGCGACCTCAGGTGATTCCCGACCTCTGCCCAGCTCCCCTCATCCCCAGGGACACCGAACACCCATGATTTCCCAACATTTCCCTTTCCACGTGTGAAACAAACTACAGTTACATTCTTATAGTGAAACCATTTTAACATGATACATTTAACATTCTTTAATATCTGCGGAAAGCCAATATTATAATGTATAACAATCGGAAACAAATCCATGCGGGGAGCTGGATTATCCGTGCAGCGAGCAGCACCCACACGCCAAGGGGGAGCACCCTGCCCTTGGCTTGAGGCTGGTGATGGATTCGGGAACTTTTAGGATGGATTATAAAGCGTGGAGATGCTAAAATGGCTTTTGCTCTGTGGAATAAACAGAGTCTAAACCACCACAAACACGGCTTCCTGCGACAGAAACAGGGCGCGGGGGTAGACCTGGGAATGCTTCTGTGCCTTGCAGAAGGGGACATGGGGGACGCTGAGTATTGTACTTGGGAGATTTACTGAGCGCACGCTGCGGGAAGCACTGGGGAAGCGCCAGGCAATGGCTGCGAGCACAGCAATGGGGAATGCCGCCATTCCTGAGGGGAAGGAGGGATCTCGGGGGGGCACAGCGCGGCCCCGGGAGGCACAGGGGGATGCCCGAGGGCCCTGCTCAGGGCCGCCCCTCATGGCGCCGCCATCTTGCGCTTCCCCTTCCGCGCCGCTCTCCTTCCCCGCCGCCCTCTATGCAAATCCCCCGCCCTTCCCGCGCGCCGATTGGCCCCTCCCGTCCCATTGCGAAATATGCAAACGAGCCCCGGCGCGCCGCGCGGCGATTGGCTGCCGCGCCGGCCCTCTCCGCGCGCCCCGCCCACCACCCGTGTCGTCACCGGCGGCGCTGGCTCTGATTGGTCGAGGCGCGCGGAAAGCCGCGCCTACCGCAGGGTTTAGGGGGGGCGCGGGGAAGGCGCATGAAGGTTCGAGAACGCGGGGCCGGCCGGCGCGCAACGCCCCCTTCCGGCGCGCGTCACGCAGGGCGCGGGCCAATCACTGGCGGGCGGGAGGGCGGGAGCCGCGCGCTGATTGGTCACGGCCGCGCGGGGGAGGCGTGGCCTTCTGGAAGGTTCTGGGCGGGTATAAAAGGCCGGCGCGGCGGGCGCGGGGCATTGAGCGAGCCGGAGCTGAGCTGAGACCTTGCCCCGTGTGTGAACGAGAAACCGGGCCGGACTGCGGGTAATGGGGCTGGGAGGGGGAGCCATGTGGCACGGGAAGGGCGCAGGGGGACGCAGCTGCTTTGGAATGGCGTAGGGAGGGTGCTGGAGGTGGCTCAGGGGCGGCCTAGGAAAGGGCGGGGGGCTCTCCCGGGTGGTTTTCTGTCCTGAGGGCTTGTTTCGCTGCGGGGGTAGGGAGGGAATGCTGGGTACAGACCCAGTTCTCGCTGCTGCTGTGCTTTCTTTTATCCCGGTGTTTGCACGTTTCCTCCTAAATGGGATCTGCCGCGGGAGGGGGAGGGGAGCGGGGACTCCGCTTTTTCCCCCCGCCCCCATTAGTTTTTGCTGAGACGGGGGAGGGGAGAAGAGGGGAGGGCTCAAGGAGACGCAGCGCCCATCTTGACTCCCTGGGGGGCGGTGCTGGGGCATGGCGGGGGCTGCAGTGCCCGGCGGCGCGGAGCGAAACCCGCGTGGGTGGAGAGCGGCCACGTGGGGAGGGTGGCTCGAAGGGGGGTCGGTGTCGCACGGGCCTGGGGCTGTGCCAGCACACGCGGCCCGCCCGGCGGGGACTCCGTTTCCCGGCAGCCCCCGGGCACGCCCCGTTGCCGCGGTCACGTTGCGCGGGAGGCGCAGTGCATGCTGGGATTTGGAGTCCCGCGCCACGTGGTGCGGGGGGCGCCAAGCGGCGGCGGCGGGTAATGCAGGCGGTGTGCGCTGCTGCGGCCACGTGGGAGAACGGGGCCGGGATTCCAGAGCTCGTCCGGGATCCACTGAGCGCTTTAGGCGTAAGGGATCCGATCCAGCCACAACCATACCAGGGCCGGGATTCCAGGGTTCGTCCGGGATTGACTGAGCGCTTTAGGCAGCGAGGGATCCGCTCACAGCCATAACGGGGCCGGGATTCCAGGGTTCGTCCGGGATTCACTGAGCGCTTTAGGCAGCGAGGGATCCGGTTACAGCCATAACGGGGCCGGGATTCCAGGGTTCGTCCGGGATCCACTGAGCGCTTTAGGCATAAGGGATCCGGTCACAACCATAACGGGGCCGGGGTTCTCTGAGCGCTTTAGGCGTAAGGGATCCGGTCACAGCCATAACGGGGCCGGAATTCCAGGGTTTGTCCGGAATTCACAGAGCGCTTTAGGCGGCAAGGGATCCGCTCACAGCCTTAACGGGGCTGGAATTCACAGAGCTTTAGGCCACAAGGGATCCGCTCACAGCCATAACGGGGCCGGGGTTCTCTGAGCGCATTAGGCGTACTGGATCCGATCTAGTCACAACCATGACGTGGCCGGGGTTCCCGGGTTCGTCCGGAATACACCGAGCGCTTTAGGCTGCAAGGGATCCGGTCACAACCCCTTGCAGTGGGACACCTTCCTCTAGATCTGGTTGCTCCCTGCCTGTGAACATTCAGAAGATGGGACAGCCACAATTTTAGTGGGCAAGCTAAACCAGCTTGCCTTTTAACTAAATTAGTGTTTCTAACTAACTTTTTTTTTTTTTCCTTTTTTTTTCCAGACAAGATGTCGAAGGGACCAGCTGTCGGGATTGATCTTGGCACCACCTATTCCTGTGTTGGTGTGTTTCAGCATGGGAAGGTGGAGATCATTGCCAACGACCAGGGCAACCGCACCACGCCGAGCTACGTGGCCTTCACAGACACAGAGAGGCTCATCGGTGATGCTGCCAAGAACCAGGTGGCCATGAACCCAACCAACACAGTCTTTGGTAAGGCTGCAGGGTTGGCACGCTTGGTAGGGGTTAACAAGATGTTTCCTGGTTGGTAGAGTTACTAACCACAAGGCTAAAGCTTTCTCATAGAAATTAAAGCATCTAAATTATTTCTAACCTGAATACAACTGTTATTAAAAGCTAAAACTTAATAAATTAAAACTTAATAAATATGAGGAAGATACTTGCCTTACAGCAGATTTTTCTGGATAGAGTCTTAAGTAGCCTTAATCAAGTGTCTCAACCTTTGTGGCACAGCATTTGCAGTAGTTTAGAGGTGACAGCACTGAGTTTCTGCATATCAAAGAGGTGAAACTTCCTGTGTGCACCTAAGTTTTAAGAACACTTCCAGTTCAAGGATGGCAGTCCAGGCTTTTCTGGCTTCATAACAAGGATTTCATGTTTTTAATTGTGAATGAGCACCAATATGATGGAATCCTTTCCAGATGCGAAGCGGTTGATTGGGCGCAGATTCGATGACTCGGTGGTGCAGTCTGACATGAAGCACTGGCCCTTCACGGTGGTGAACGACGCGGGCAGACCTAAGGTCCAGGTCGAGTACAAAGGCGAGACAAAGAGTTTCTACCCAGAAGAAATCTCTTCCATGGTTTTAACCAAAATGAAGGAAATTGCAGAGGCATATCTTGGAAAGGTGAGTCCAGGACTGAAGTACAACGTGGTGAGTGGTTCTGTGCAAGCAGGTGGCACCCCTAACTGATGTGTTTGCTCTGTCTGCAGACTGTTACCAATGCAGTAGTGACTGTCCCAGCTTATTTCAACGACTCCCAGCGCCAGGCTACAAAAGATGCTGGAACCATTGCAGGGCTCAATGTCCTGCGAATCATCAACGAGCCCACAGCAGCTGCCATTGCCTATGGGCTGGACAAGAAGGTAAGGAGGGGTCTCTGCATCTGGCCAGTGAGTAAATTGTTACAGTAGCAGTAGGAAGTGAGTTGAGTGATGAAAATTGATGTTTTCTCCAGGTTGGTGCTGAAAGGAACGTCCTCATCTTCGACCTGGGTGGCGGCACCTTTGATGTGTCCATCCTGACCATCGAAGACGGCATCTTCGAGGTGAAATCCACGGCGGGGGACACCCACCTGGGTGGGGAGGACTTCGACAACCGCATGGTGAACCACTTCATTGCCGAGTTCAAGCGCAAGCACAAGAAGGACATCAGCGAGAACAAGCGCGCCGTGCGCCGCCTGCGCACCGCCTGCGAGCGCGCCAAGCGCACCCTGAGCTCCTCCACGCAGGCCAGCATCGAGATCGACTCCCTCTACGAGGGCATCGACTTCTACACCTCCATCACCAGGGCTCGCTTCGAGGAGCTCAATGCCGACCTGTTCCGCGGCACCCTGGACCCCGTGGAGAAGGCCCTGAGGGACGCCAAGCTGGACAAGTCGCAGATCCACGACATCGTGCTGGTGGGCGGCTCCACGCGCATCCCGAAGATCCAGAAGCTGCTGCAGGACTTCTTCAACGGCAAAGAGCTCAACAAGAGCATCAACCCTGATGAGGCTGTGGCGTACGGGGCAGGTAATGAACCGCTCACACTCTACAGCTCCTGGTGGTACAAACTGCAGTAGGCCCTGGGTTTGCCACCTGAGTCACTAAAGCTTTCCAAAGCTGTGGGAATTTCCCTCGGACTTGCAATGATGAATCAGATTCCAAAGCCATTCGTAGTTTCCACCAGAAGTCGAAAGACTGGTGTTGGTCCAAGTACCTTCCTTGGATGTCTGAGCGAGCCGCGTGCATCGTGGCAGTCTGCAGAGCGTTTGTTGCAGGGTTTTTAACGCTCTGTCTCTCCCCAGCTGTGCAGGCTGCTATCCTGTCTGGAGACAAGTCTGAGAACGTGCAGGACCTGCTGCTGCTGGACGTGACTCCGCTGTCCCTCGGCATTGAGACAGCTGGAGGGGTCATGACGGTCCTGATCAAGCGCAACACCACCATCCCCACCAAGCAGACCCAGACCTTCACAACCTACTCTGACAACCAGCCCGGGGTGCTGATCCAGGTAAGCAGCTCTGGGGCAAGAAGAAGACACTCTGATTGCTTTCACTGGTTAATCCTTCAAGTAAATTTAGGGCCAGATCCGTTAATTTTCTGTAATTTGTAAATTCCTGGTTGCTGTGATGAAAGTGACTCCAAAGCCATTCGTAGTTTCCACCAGAAGTCGAAAGACTGGTGTTGGTCCAAGTACCTTCCTTGGATGTCTGAGCGACCACATCCCTTCAGGATAATAAAGAACCCATTAATTATGGCATTAATGACATTAATTTGATGGATTTTCTCTGTAGGTGTATGAAGGAGAACGTGCTATGACTAAGGACAACAACTTGCTGGGCAAGTTTGAGCTGACTGGCATTCCCCCTGCTCCCAGGGGAGTCCCTCAGATCGAAGTCACCTTCGATATCGATGCCAACGGCATCCTGAACGTGTCTGCTGTGGATAAGAGCACTGGCAAGGAGAACAAAATCACCATCACGAATGACAAGGGTAAGGATCCCCTGTCTGAAGGTGGGGTGCTGGATAGGGCTGAAAAATGGGCTTGTCGAGCTCTGCCTTCTGTTTTCATCAGAAGTTTGCGGTCATTGGCATTTTCCAATAGTTTTTATCTGTGGGCATTCATTTTTTTAGTGTAGAAATTAAGAATTCCTAAGAAGGCACCTTCTGGGCCTCTTCTGCCCCCCTCAACTTAAAGTGTATAATATTTGGGAATTTGTGATCCTTCCCTAAAAGGGACAGAGTCCAAACTCATGAACTGTGCTCTGTGCAGGCCGACTGAGCAAGGAGGACATCGAGAGGATGGTGCAGGAGGCAGAGAAGTACAAGGCAGAGGACGAGAAGCAGCGGGATAAGGTGTCCTCCAAGAATTCCCTGGAGTCCTATGCCTTCAACATGAAAGCCACTGTGGAAGATGAGAAGCTCCAGGGCAAGATCTCTGATGAGGACAAGCAGAAAATCCTGGACAAATGCAACGAGATCATCAACTGGCTGGACAAGAACCAGGTATGTCAGATTCTGTGTTCAGTTCCCAGTGTGTGGCTGAGCTACAGAGAAGTTCAGGATGGAGGAGAAGCACTGGTTGCTGTGATGAAAGAGATTCCAAAGCCATTCGTAGTTTCCACCAGAAGTCGAAAGACTGGTGTTGGTCCAAGTACCTTCCTTGGATGTCTGAGCGACCACAGCTTGGGAGCACAAGTCGTTTCCAATCCCTGCTGTTCCCAGCTGGCTTTCTTCCAGGAATATGGTAGAGAAGGTCCTGTTGCTCCAGGAGCAGTGTGAGATACTAGACCAAGCAGAAATAATTTTCCTCTAATGCAAGTCTGCCCAGATTCCTGGAGTGTGTAATCCAGGTGGTGCTGGCTCTGTGCTGGCTGTGTCCACAGGCACAGCAGCAGCACCTGAGCTCTTCCCTCTCTTGCAGACGGCCGAGAAGGAGGAGTTTGAGCACCAGCAGAAGGAGCTGGAGAAGGTTTGCAACCCCATCATCACCAAGCTGTACCAGAGCGCTGGAGGGATGCCCGGTGGGATGCCCGGAGGATTCCCTGGGGGTGGAGCTCCTCCCTCGGGGGGAGCCTCCTCCGGCCCAACCATCGAGGAGGTGGACTAAGGACACTGGGACCTGCATTCCACTAGCAGTTAGTGTTGGAGGAGACCCCTGGCTGGGGGTTGGAGTGAAGGACCCAAACCTGTAGGCACATCTGGGTTTATTTTGCCAGATTAAGAAACTCCATAACTGAGCTGCTGTAAAAAAAGAAAAAAAATTAAAGTGAAATGAAACATTTTCTGGGCATTTTAAATACTTGAAAATGTGCGCAGGTGGGAGATGAATACCATTGCACTTTACAGTACTGTAAATGAGTGGGAATGCAATTCATGTCCTAAAGAATAAAAACTATTTAATGGGCATCACATTGTCTCTGCCTTCACTTGTTTGTGCCAGCTGACCAGTGTAAATAAAGGGAAAATGACCTAAATACAGGTAATTGCTGCTTAATTGAGCGTGATCCAGGTGGGTGCTGCAGGGGGAAAAGAGGTTTGGAATGAAGTGCTGCCATGAGCATTTAGGGTCTGGATGGATTTTGGGAGAAGAACTCTTAACTGATTATTTATTAGTGACCTAAATCACAGAATTACCTAGGTTGGAAAAGACCTTTTAGACCATCAAGTCAAACCTATAAATGGTGTTATCCCAAGTAGGGAAATATGGGGTAATAATTTAGTCTTTAAGGAATTCCCAGCTGAAGTATCCCAGCTTGCAGGAAGGGCAGTGGTGACTGGATTTGCAGAGGTGGCTGCCTGGGGGTGTGGCTTTGGGTCACCTTTTCAGCAATAATTGGCAATGTCTCATGGTGTTTTATGAAAAAACTTGATCCTTGGGTAAATCTGTATGGAAATTCCTGGAATGGTGTCAGGGAAGGAGGAGGGGAGATGATCCAGGAGCTACTTTGGGTCAGACACAGTCCAGTGAGCAGTGTGGGGCATCACCCACCTCCAAGGGATTCCCCGTGAGCCATTCCAATGAATCCTGCCCCAGGCTCCCAGCAGGAATCCTCCCTTCCATGGGGGCAAACCCTGATCCCTCAATTGCTCCATTTTTGGGTTGTAGGGCCAGAGCTGGGTGTGGAACCTGAGCACTGTGCCTTGCCGTACAGAGGATTTAAGGGGTAAAATGAAAACTAAAAGCAAAGCAACCGTGGAATTCTTTCACAGGCAGGAAAAAGCTGGGATCCATCACCAAAATTCCTGTCTCCCCTTCCTCCTCCTCCTTCCCCAGTTCCATACACTGTGCTTGAGCCCCCACCGTGGTCTGGGACATCCCTGGGCTGAATTGGGGTCAAAAACATCCCCGAGCGCTCATCCCTGTGTTACCCCAAACCCCAAACAGCCCTGGCCAAACCTCTGGGGAAGTTCACCTGTCCCAGCCCAAACCAGGGGATTCTGGTTTAGGACAGACAGGCAGGACTGTCCCTCAGTGTCCCCATGCTGCCTGTGCGGTGCCAGCTATTCGAATTCCCTAATAATAATAACTAGGGAATAATGAAAATTTAATTAATCACACAGAACGGGGAGGGAGATTAGAAGGTTTTAAATACATTTTAGTTTGGGGACCCTGCTGGCACTGCTGGTGCTGGGCCACCAGATAGCAGCACCTGACCGTGGAATGGCAGAGAGGCCCCTTTTTTGGTTGCCCCTTTAGGGTTTGAATTGCATCACCCCAAAATATTGATGGTGTTTAACACAACCCGGAGCAGCACCTCCCATTAATAATGTGCAACGTTTTGGTTGCCCTGAAGGACACTAAATGGAAATGGGGTTTGGGGAGTGGTGTTTTAGGGTGTTCTGTGGGTTAAGGGTGTTCCTGGGGGCTGTCAGAGCTCTGGTCCAAACCCAGAGCCTGGTGGGTCTCGGGGCAGGTGTCGGTGTAAATCCTACAGCCCAGAACAGGCTGAGGGTCTGGGGGATGTGGGACCCAGAGGGGACAGGAGGAGCTGCTGCAGGGCCTGCAGCCACAGCAGCACCCGAACGAGGGCACTTTCAGTGACTAAATGAGTAAAAACTGTCAAATTTGTGGGATTTTTGCCTTTATGACAACAAGGAAACCCAAAGAGTTGTCTGCAAAACAGGGGAGCTGGTTTTAGTTTACCTCGTGGGTAACTCGGGTTCTTGACTTCAAGCATTTCCATTCCTTTCTTTATGAACTTGAATTTTTTCCTTGGTTAATAAAATTAATTCGAGATTTTTCTGCTCCAAGTTTTTCTTCCTTAGATCAGGTTGAGCTGGAAACTCCCAGAGCTGACCCTGGGGAGGTGAAGGGCAGGGGCAGTGCTGCCCTGGGGGCCAGAATGAAGAAACCAATGCAGGTAACACCCACACAACTTTTATTTTATCTATCTTCTGAGGATCTTTTTTTGAGGATTCTTGCTTTTTATCTGGGACACAGCTTTGCAGCTCCAGTTTGGGCTTGAAGGAGATTCCTGCTGGACTGGGGAGGAGGAAAAGCTTCATTCTTGCTCGGTGCTGGGAAGCCAGAGCTGGGGTAGATTTTCAGGCTGATTTTCCAAGCAGCCCTGTTCACCACCTAATCCTGCTTCTTGGCAAACCTGAGGGTTACCCAGGGAATCCAGGAGCAGAGGTGGGAAAAACACGTTCCTTTCCCAGCTTTATCATGAAGAATTCGGTGCTCTGCTCCAGAGGGAAGGAAACCTGGGTGTGCTCTGGGATCACACTTGGTTTGTTCCCTTCACATCCCCAAAAATGCAAAGAAAAGGAGAAGTTTTTGCAGTTTCTTGAAGAAAAACAGTTTACTGGGGTTAAACACTTGTGTTCGGTGAGTAAACCCAGTTTTATAAATAATCTGCAGTGGCCTTAAGGATAATTAACCAAGCTGTGCTGCTTCTTCCTACCTTGGAGAAGAGGGAACTCCTTAACCCCCAGCAAGCGCAAAGGTGCCGTTAACTCTCCCAAACAGTCCTTAAAAACAAATACAGACCCCAAAAAAATGATAAAAACCCCTCAGGAAAGGTGAGAGCTGGGTGTACAGTGATGGGTGGCAACAGGTGGGTGTAGGGAAAGGCACGGGTGGAGGCTGTGGTTGGAAATTGTCATTTTAGGAGGGATTTAAAGGCAAAATGCAGCAGCCACAGCTGAGCCTCAGTGCTTGTCCCTGCTCAGGTCCCAGTTTCTCCATCACCCCGCTGACTCCAGGGCTGTTTTGCTCCTGCTGAAATCCAGGAGCAGCTGCTGCAGGAGCAGTCAGGGCACAGGTCCTGGGGCCTGGGCAAAGCCAGGATTAGTAGGTTTGTGCCTCTGGGCCGAGCCAGCACTGAATGAAGGCTTTCCCTGCCAGCCAGAGGAAAGCCTGCCCCTTCTCCAGAGCCTTTGGAGTGCCTGGAAGTGGGGTTGGGATCTGAGGGATGGCACAGCCTGTGGGGAGGGGGCACGTGTGATGGGCTGGTTTCTGAGCCACAGCAGAAGATAACTGAAATAAAGCGTTTTTCCGGGCACACCCACACGTGTCTCGTGCGTTTTGGGGGATTATCCAAGATTTAAAAGCAGCAGCAGGGCACCTGAGGCGGGTACCTGGGGGCAAGGTGTGGGTTTACCCACACCGCTGCCTTTAGTCAGCACACGGGCACTCAGCACCCTCCTCCTCCTCTTCCCTGCTCTTCTCCCACTCTCCCTCATCACCACCATCATCCCTTCCCTGCTGATTTTCCACCGATGCCTACCTCTCTTCCCGGGAATGATTTCCCACCGGGCAGCAGGACTTATTTCAGTCATCAAATCTCCCTGCAATCTTTACACATGAAATATTTAGCCCGGCCCCAGCAAAGCACACAGAGTGTTAACGTGTCGCGAGCTGCCTGCAGACAGCATTAGGCTGTAATTTGAAAGTGAGTGAAGTGATAATGCCACGCTCCCTGCTTTTGTGAGCCTGCATTAATGCAGCTCTGCCAGCACCAGGCATCGACAGCGCATCGACTCCCACTAATAGTGAGAGGGAGGGTGGCAAAATTGGGGCTGATGCAGGAAATAAAGGGTATTGACCAGCCCACTGCAGTGCCACAGTGGCCTTTAATCTATTACTGCCCTTGATGGGGGTGTTTTAATGCAACTTTAGTGTCAATCACATTTAGAGTCCCCGCTCTGCCTGCTGGGGAGCGCTGGGAGGGCGGCAGGACTTGGGTCAGGCTGTTGCTCAGAGCTCATGGGTATTGATCGTGGCCAGGCTCAGGAGTCTGGGTTATAATTATTTCATTAAACCCTTTAATGGTTATCAAATATGAACCCCTCTCCTGTTCCGTTTAGGAACTGTTGCAATTGCTAATCCGTGTCAGGCTTATTTCACTTAAATTGGCTGATGCTCCCGAGTGCTCTCTGTGCCCCTCCCTGTGGACTGGTCCCGGGAGAGTCCCCCTCCTGTGGCGCAGGGATTTGGGGTTGTAGCTGAGTGATCCTACATTAAAGATCATCCCAAATAAGAACAGGGTGCCCTGGTCCCTGTTCTGGGCTGGTTTTGCCGTGGTGAGGCCACGGTGGAGGAGCTGTTCAGTCTCTTTCCTTACACCAGGACCTGGAGGAATGGGCTGGAGCCGTGCCAGGGGAGGCTCGGGCTGGATTTTAGGGAAAGGTTCTTCCCCCAGAGGGTGCTGGGCACTGCCCAGGCTCCCCAGGGAACGGGCACGGCCCCGAGGCTGCCAGAGCTCCAGGAGCCTTTGGACATTGTGGGATTGTTGGGGTGTCTCTGCCTGGCCAGGAGTGGGACTGGATGATCCCTGTGGGTCCCTCCCAATCTAGGATATTCCACGATTCTTTTGGAACACATTCTGTGCCTCAGTTTCCCATCTGACCCATGGAATTGCTTTTTTTTCACTCATTTAGGGTGTAGGAATGAAAAGGGCCAATCACGACCAAAATCCTCCTCTTTTTCAGACAGGCTGTCCATGCCTGTGGAGGAGGGAGAAAATTCCCCTTCCAAAGCGTTCTTGATTCCTTTATGAGAACACAAAAAATTCTGTTCTTCTTCCCATAGAATCAGACCATGGCTGCAACCCAGCCGGTCCCAAATGTTTGGGGCACGGCAGGAAAAGCCCAGGCTGCTGCTGCAGCCTGCCAAGGAGCTTTTCCCTCTCCCCAAGGTGTGTCATTCTCCACACGAGCACCTCGTGCTGGCACAGCCCGCTTTGGGATTTTGGGGGACTTCTCTTGGTTCCTCACCCGCTAGAGGTGCAAGAGCTGCTCCTGGCACGATCTCCGTGGGCTTTGGGCTTGGTTCTTCCTGTTAAAGTGGGCCAAGCCTTCCGAATTCCTCTTCATTTCACTTTTCCTCCTTGTGAGAGGCACACTGAGTCGGGGTTTAACTCCTGGAACTGGAAAATCCCGGAGGAGCCGTGGGAATCCCAGGGCCTCTCATCAGCTGCCCCAGGGCACCCTCCTGCCCTCTCTCCCACCCCAGATCTCACAGCTGGATAGAAGCTGGATGAGCCCAGGTCTGGGGAGCCTTTGGAATGCATTTGTATTCCGGATCCATTGGAAGCCTGTATTCGTTGGCACCTTTCCATTAAAGCCCTGGACGCTCTGGAAAAAGCTATATCTTAATTTGAGCAAAGTGATTCCTGTTTCTGTGGGCAGGCAGTGCAGTTCCTGCAGAGTCCTTTATCAGTATTCTGTGCTGCCTCCCGGCAGCTGCTCATTTGCTGTTGCCTCAACCTGTGCTGACCTCATTTTCTGTCACAGAGCAGTGAAGGATTTGGTAAAAATTAGTTATATTAGTGGCTCCCGATCCAGCCAGTTTATTTGTGATATGACAAATATTTCAGCCATTAGGATCTTTCCATCTCTTAGCAGCTTAAATGCACTCACTTATATTCCAAATCACTGCTTAATTTAAAAGCCTATTTGTGCAGACTGTCGCAGGCAGGGAAAAAACCTGCGGAACGCTCACCCCTCCAAAGAGGCCTGTGCAGAGCCCGAGCAGTGCCTGGGATTGGATCCCCCACTCCAGAACTTTACACTCCCACTAATCACTCTGAGCACGCCACGAGCACAGCAATTCCATGGAGGAAGGCGCTGGGAATGCGGGGGCTGGGTGGCTGCTGCCTCTGTGCCTCAGTTTCCCCTCCTGCCCTGCCGGGATTTTGGGAGCCAGGCGGTCACTCAAAACCCATTCCGGGTTTGGGAATGAGGACAGGAGTCACTGCAGGCTTAGGGAAGGGCAGGAGGGAGTAAAACCGTGCCTGTAGCAGATGGAAAACCATGGAACGGTTTGGGTGGGAAGGGACCTTACGGCTCATCCCATTCCACGCCCTGCCAGGGGCTTTGGCTGTCCCAGGGTGCTCCAAGCCCCGTCCAACCTGGCCTTGGACACTTCCAGGAAAGTGTTTCGGTTCCTGGGGGGATGTTTTCACGTTCCCCGTGTCCCAAACACTGCTGTGGAATAAATAACCTCGCCGGCCTCTGGATCCCGCAGCTCAGGGAGCGAGGGAAGGGCTGGAAGCACAGGGAAGATGCCGGGGTCACCCCGTGCTGCTGTGCCTCCTCGAACCCCTCCTGACATCCAGCCAGCCCGTCCCTCCGGGCTTTTCTTCCCTCACTTCCAGGAGGTTTCAACGCTTCTTTTAGAAGCTCGTACATTTTTATTTGCTGGAGGAAACATCAGGATGTAGCCCTAAGGGACATGCCAAGGCGGCAGTGGGATCCCAGGAGCTGCTGTGCCATGGGGCCGGATCCACCAGGCTGGCCTTGTTCTCTCCCTCTCTGTATCCCTCTGGGGAGCTCCTCAGTGCCCTTTGAGGGTTTTTATTTTTTCCCACCCGAAGCTGGGAAGCAAATGCAGGTTTTGTGATGCATTTTCTGCCTCTTCTTCCCTCCGGAGCTCAGCTGCTGGGATCAGACACACCAGCCTCGTCCCTCGGACTTCCAGGAGCTGAGACACAAAGGCTGCAGTTGATTTTTGAGGAATAAAGGATTCGCAGCTCAACCCAGTAAATCCCTGCCTCTGGAGCTCTGGAGGGGAACGAGCTCCAAGCCTTTACGTGGGGCCTGTGTGTTATTCCTGCCCCTGGTTTTCCCTCACCTGCTGCCAGGTGGGCACCTGCTGTTCCTGAATCCCACCTTGCAGGCAGAGAGCTGGGTGGGGTGCACTGCAGAGAGCTGGGAAGAGAAGGAATTCGCCAGCTTGAAGAGGCAATGGCCAAAACATCATTTCCTTTGAGGGAAGGCTTTGGGCTTGTGGAATTTATCCCTCATTGCCTGCTCCACATAAGCCTGCAGAGCATCTTTAGGGTAGCTAAAATGTCAGAAAAGGAATTTATAAGTAAAGCTCTTGGAATTTTGCTCACATGGAAGTGCTGCTTTTGATTGCGTCAGCTGGGACGTTTGAACTCAAATTTAAACATCAAATAGCTCTAAAGAAGGTTTACAGGAGGTTATGGCGGAGGATTCTGACTAAAAATCATTATCCTTGATAAATTTTCCTGCACCTTTCGCCACGAAGGAGCCGTGATGGAGACATTTAATTGCTGGGAAAAGCCTCACAACCCAGAGCAAACTGTAATTCTTGCTCAGCTTCGCTCCTCAACTTGCAAGGCTCTGGGAGTTCAGATGCTGATGGAAGTGTATCGATTTTCCCCTATATTGAATGCTTCCAAAAAAAAAAAACCTCCTCCACAAAAAAAAAACCCCAACCCACCTCCCGGGCTGCAAGTCCCATGGTTCCAATTAAAATCACCTGTTAACTTAAAAAGGTCTCTTTTTAAAAAGGGTTTAAAAGATTTTCATTTAATTGATTCCATGTAAAATGCCCTTTACAATTACCACTATAAACTACTTGTTTCCCACTGAGTAAGACCCAATTTGAGATGTTTATCAAGACTTTGCACTCTTTCCACTCTCCACACCGAGTTCTTAAATTCCTTATTGACAGCTTGCATCTGTCAGCGAGGGATATTTTTAGTTTGTGGCAAGAAAGCTTTTAAAAGGTTGTAATGGCTTGATTTTGCAGTCTCTGTAGTCTCAAGAAATAAATCAGCTCTGAACGGCCTCGTCAGTGGGGGCAGGGCTGGGTGCCCCACATTTCAGAGCAGGAAAATGCCAGGATTTAACAAATTTCTCAGGATTTCCAGAAAGGTTCAGTGCAAAGATCACACCCACTCCCCTCCTTGGTCTTCTTTAATTTTTATCTCTTACCATGAATTTCTTCACAATTAATAAACCTTGTGGCACTGACTGGGTCCTCCTCAGTCCCTGGCTTTGACTGTGGGGCTTATTTAGAATTGTGGGGCTTATTTAGAATTTTGGGGCTTTGCTGATCCCTGTGGGTGCCTTCCAAGCCAGGATATTCCACGATTTGTCCTCAAAAGACTGATGATCCCCACAGCTTCATCGAGGGGAGTTTGCTGTATGAAAACAATTTATTTGACCCCACTGGCTCTCTCACTGTGCAGATTTAATTTCGTTTCTTCAGCAGGAAAAGGGACAAAAAGGACCCAGAAATCAAAGCCCGACTTGTTGGGTGTTTGGAGGAGGCGAGGGAGCCTCGGTGGATTTTAGTCTGGGGAGTTTCCTTTGGGGAAAAGCAGCTCCCTTTTCCTTCCTCTTCTCCTGGGGAAAGGGGAATTCTCCAACTCTTCACCCCACAAGGGCTGAATTCCTGCACTGCTTTGAGAAATCGAACTGTTCCTGTAACCCCAGCTCTCAGAGAATGTGAAATCCCAATATTTGAGCAGCAAAAGCCCCGTGTTCTGCAGTTTTACACCTTTGACTGGGGAAAAAAGAATTCTCCAAGTCTTCACCCCAGGAGGGTCGAGATCCTGCAGGGCTTCGAGGAGTCAAACAATTCCTGTAACCTCAGCTCTCAGAGAATGTGAAATCCCAATATTTTAGCAGCAAAAGACCCTTCTTCTGCAGTTTTCCACCTCTGACAGGGGAAAGAGGAATTCTCCAACTCTTCAACCCACGAGGGCCGAATTCCTGCACTGCTTTGAGAAATCGAACTGTTCCTGTAACCCCAACTCTCAGACCTTGTGAAATACAAATATTTTAGCAGCAAAAGCCCCTTGTTCTGCAGTTTTCCACCTTTGACTGGGGGAAGGGGAATCCTCCTACCCTTCACCCCAGGAGGGGCGAGATCCTGCAGGGCTTCGAGGAGTCAAACAATTCCTGTAACCTCAGCTCTCAGAGAATGTGTAATCCCAATATTTTAGCAGCAAAAGCCCCTTGTTCTGCAGTTTTCCACCTTTGACTGGGGGAAGGGGAATCCTCCTACCCTTCACCCCAGGAGGGGCGAGATCCTGCAGGGCTTCGAGGAGTCAAACAATTCCTGTAACCTCAGCTCTCAGAGAATGTGTAATCCCAATATTTTAGCAGCAAAAGCCCCTTGTTCCGCAGTTTTACACCTTTGGGGAAAGGGGAATTCTCCAACTCTTCACCCCAGGAGGGTCGAGATCCTGCAGTGCTTCGAGGCGTCAAACAATTCCTGCAACCCCAACTCTCAGAGCTTGTGAAATACAAATATTTTAGCAGCAAAAGCCCCTTGTTCTGCAGTTTTACACCTTTGGGGAAAGGGGAATTCTCCAACTCTTCACCCCACGAGGGCTGAAACCCTGCAGGGCTTCGAGGAATCAAACCATTCCTGTAACCCCAACTCTCAGAGAATGGGAAATCCCAATATTTCAGGAGCAAAAGCCCCTTGTTCTGCAGTTTTACACCTTTGGGGAAAGGGGAATTCTCCAACTCTTCACCCCACGAGGGCTGAAACCCTGCAGGGCTTCGAGGAATCAAACAATTCCTGTAACCCCAACTCTCAGAGAATGGGAAATCCCAATATTTCAGGAGCAAAAGCCCCTTGTTCTGCAGTTTTACACCTTTGGGGAAAGGGGAATTCTCCAACTCTTCAACCCACGAGGGCTAAATTCCTGCAGGGCTTTGTGGAATCAAACAATTCCTGTAACCCCAACTCTCAGAGTTTGTGAAATCCCAATATTTCAGCAGCAAAAATCCTTTTTCTGCAGTTTTCCACCTTTGATGCCTCGGGTTTCCTGCAGAGGCAGGAGCCAGGGAGGGAAGGGTCTCTGCAGAGGGATCTCCACCTGCTGCCTCCAGGAGCTGCCGGGAATTGGCTTTTCCCAGGAAATCCAGCAGCTCCTACGGATTTGTGAGTCCTTCAGGCACCAGAAGGAAGGAGACTTTTCTCCCTGGCAGTCAGCACGGATAGAATTGAGCAAATATCAGTGCAGGGGAGGTTTTTTTTTTCCTTGTAAACCCGTTTGTGTGTCCATTAAAGGAGAAGGAAAGCGCTTCCGCTCGCTCCGTGAGCTCCTGCACCTCGCGCGTCCTCCCCAGCACATTAAAATACAGCACAGCCACAGCTCCCCTCCAAAATCAGGGCCTGGCATCTCCAGTTTGCTCTGCCTGGAGCCCAGCCATTCTCCAACATTTTTTTGGGGAGAAAAAAACGCCATTTTTGTGCTGCTCAGCGGCAAGGCCACAATTTCTCTTTAAAAAACCCACATTTTAAGTGTGCTTCAACCCAGCCCAGCTCTCTGACCTGGGCTTGCTGCTGCTTAAAGCCCCTCCTAAATCACCAAAACCCCTCATAAATTACCCCAATTACAGTTTCAGAAGCACAGAGTTTGTTTCCACACTTTAAATTCAAATTCTACCCAGACCAGGAGAGAGAACCTTACAGCCCCCGAGTAATTACAAAGCACAACAGGTTAAAGTGTCCGGCACCAAGGTGATAAATATGGGCGTAATTATGGGGTTATTGTAGGAGCTTAATTAGGAGAGCTGCAATTAGCCCGTTTTTCCCAATTTTCATTGAGCAGCCAACAAAAATCAAATGGAAAATATTTTAATTTAAAAGGCATCCTCAGCATGGGGGTACTAGGAGAGATTTAATTATTCATTGATAGCTATGAGGTGGAGAAATCCCCTCTTTTGTGCCAGTAGTGATAAAAAAGTGGGGCTGTCAGCCAAAAAATAAACACCCGGCAGGTTTAACCCTGGCATTTCAGCGTCAGCCCGTGAAGATATCTGGGAGTCTTCACCTTCACTTTGGTGAGGTTTAATTTGCAAACTTTAATTTGCAAAATTTGCTTCTTTTCTTTTTTTTTGGGCGAGGGGCTGCTGGGCACTGTCAAGGAGAGCCTGGGCTGCTCAGGCACCTTAAATTTCCTGCTTTTTGATCCTTGGGCACCTCAAATTTCCTGCTTTTTGGTCCACAGGCATCCTAAATTTCCTGGGTTTTGGTCCCCGGGCACCCCAAATTTCCTGCTTTTTGGTCCCCAGGAATCCCAAATTTCCTGGGTTTTGGTCCCTGGGCACCCCAAATTTCTGCTTTTTGGTCCACAGGCACCTCACATTTCCTGGGTTTTGGTCCCCAGGCACCCCAAATTTCCTGCTTTTTGGTCCCCAGGCTACCCAGAATGCCTGGGTTTTGGTCCCCGGGCACCCCTAAATTTCCTGCCTTTTGGTCCCCGGGCACCCTAAATTTCCTGCTTTTTGATCCCCAGGCACCCCAAATTTTTTGCTTTTTGATCCCCAGGCACCCCAAATTTCCTGCTTTTTGGTCCCCAGGAATCCCAAATGTCCTGCTTTTTGGTCCCAAGGTACCCCAAATTTCCTGCTTTTTGGTCCCCGGGCACCCCAAATTTCCTGCTTTTTGCTACCTCCAGCTTCTCAGTGGTCAGAGGCTGCCCCAGGAACATCTGAGTGGGTTTAACCACCAGGGCTTGGGGCTGAGCTTTGCCCTTCCAAGCATCCTGAGAAGGAAAAAGGGAGAGAATTGGCACCTTTGAGAGGCACCTTCCAGGTGTGGGTTTGTCGGGGAGACGAGCAGCTTTTAATTCAGGTGCCCAGTGATGAGTCTGATGAAGCCTTTCTTCTGCTGAAATTTGAAATATTTCTGCTGTCAGAGCCTCCTTGAAGCTGCCAGGGGCTGCTGGAGCCTGGGAAACCCTTCTGCTGCTTTCCCTGGGACCTCCAGCCTCTGGCCAAGGCAAAAAATCCAAAAAATACTCATTTTCCTTAAAATTAAACAAAATAACCAAGTCCTTGATCCCTGCTGGCGTGGTGGCAACAGGGCACAACCCAGATTCAGCATCTCAGGGGGTTTTTGGGCGTTTTTTCCTCCAAGGAGCCCCTCCTGCTGCACATCCCCGTGGATTAGGCTGCTCATTTACCGGGCTCAAAAACCTTTCCCCCGTGCCCGAGCTGAGCAGATGAGCCTCCAAGATTCCTCTCTTTCTTGTGCATTTAGGGGTGAAAAATTGCCAGCAAGGATTCAATTAGCATCATATCTGCCCGGGCTGGGCTGTGCCTGCACCCACATTTCGGCCTCACAAAAGCAGCATCTGCTTTATTAGGAGTTGCTTAATTGATGCTGACATGGCCGGTTATTATAAGTTAACAATGTCCTCTGGGTGAATGGTTAGAGGGGAAGGGATGGGGCAATCGTGAAAAGATGATTTTTCTTCTCTTCCTCGGACTTCCTTTCAGCGTTCAAAGCTGGGGCTGACCTTGCCTCATTCACAGAAAGGCCCCTGACTCTGGACCTGACCGAGGTGGGGTTAATTCGCCTCTGGAAGTTTGGGGTTATTTGTAAATTGAATTTTTTTGTTCACCAGAAAACGCATAGTCAACACCGGCAGGAAGGCTTCTAAATCGCGCGGGGTGGATTCGTGTGTGGCGTGAAAATTAAAGTTGCCTTTCCTGCTTTTCCTGAGGGTGATTAAGGCAAACTTCGACAGGATCTCAGTGGAAAACCTGGGAACTCCTATCGGAGCTCACAAACTCTTCTCAAGCAGCTCCACACGAGCCCCAGAGCCATCGCTGCTCCGGCGAGGGGGTGAGGTCAGCAGCTCCCTGGGAACTGCAAAAATCCCCCGACTTTTCCCTGTGAGGAAATAGGAGAGCGGTGCCGTGTGCTGAGGAACGAAACTCCAGATTAGAATGGCATTGCTGGCATAGAGCAGCTAAAAATCCTGGAATTTTGGGACAGGAGAGGAGGGAATTCAGAGTTGGGCTGTCAGCCCCATCCCTTCCCGGGTGGGAAGCGCAGGGTGTGTTGGAACCTTTATCAGTTAAACAGGGGAAGGAGCCCCCGAGCCTCTAAATTCACTGAAATGTCCTCGGAAGGGCTTTTGCTGCAGGCTTCGGGCAGCAGCAATTATTGTGTGTCATCTCAGAGGAAAAAGTGTCGGGGAAAACTGAAAAGAAAGCAGAGAGCACCTGTGATGTATTTAAACTTCCTTCCTTCCTTC
>VWPU01009723.1:0-135633 GCA_013398955.1 Callaeas wilsoni | reverse complement strand
GGACGGAAAGATGCAGGGATGGACGGATGGAAGGATGATGGGACCGAGGGATGGAGCGATGGAGGGCCAGAGAGATGTGGAGTTGGAGGGCAGCCTGAGACCTGGACCACAGCAGCAGCTTCAGCTGGGCTTGAGCAAAGCCATCATCTCTACAGGGAAAACTACCCTGAGCAGGCTCGCTGCCAGCTTGGAACAGCGGTGCCATCGGTGCTGCTTACAGATGCTTTCCTTGAGGGATATGGAGAGTGTTCATGTATGGCAAAACTGCCATCAAAAGTCTTGGGTGAAGGTTGAGGCTTTCCAGGAAATGGCCGTGGTCTCGAAGCCAATAAAACCTATGGTATTGAGATGTTTTGATGAACTGACCAGTGCAAAACACTACAAATGAAATAACACAAGGCATTCTCTGAAAGGGAGACTGCAAATGGTCTCCATGTCATCCTATTGGGAGGGAGGCTTGTTCACTTAAAGGTTTTCTGCTCTCCTGGCACTAAATTGAAAATCCTTCTCCAGCCAATGAAAAAATTTTGATCAAAATCTGAAGGAAACTGTCCCCATCATAACTAATAGGTGCTGCAAATGAGAATCCAAGGACTCCTGCAGAGTTCACTCTCCTCCAGCCTGATGAGCACTCAGCATTTCCAAGGTTACGCTCTGTTCAAGCTATTCATTCACATTCCTGCCAAAGCTACTCTGCTTAAATACTCACCAAAGGATGGACTTGAACCCAGCTTTTCAACAGAAGCCCAGAGTGTTACAGTCTCTGCTGTGCAGTCTCATTTGCAGGGAAACTAATTGTTAATACTCAATGAACAGCTTTTTCAGGAAACAAAGCCTTGCAAGCTTCCAAACAAAAGCTCTGGAAGCTGTTTAATTGACACTGCCATTTAATTGAATCTCATATACCACAGTAATAACATATTTGCCCCTTTTATGGTAAAATCATGTTGTTATCTTGCCACTCAGCCATGCCAAACCTTAATTGTGTGAGTCACTAACTCCACACGACTCCTTCCTCATCTTCTCCTGCAGTGTGCAGCCATGCAGCATTCCTGCAAGCTCTGCCCTGCTCCTTGCTGCAGTGCCATACAGCACATGGCACAGCGGCCTCTTCTTTCCCTCCTGAGCCACCATGGCATCCTGCTACCCTGGAAGAGAAATATGAGATGGTTGTTTTCCTTGCAATCAGTAAGATGAGGACATAAGCACTTTGTTTTCTGTGGTTCCTGCTGTGATCTTGCCTCTCAGAGCTTACTCAGAGTGAGTTTCCCTCACCTGGGTTGGAGGCAGTGGACACTAAATGGGCACCAGCAGCCGTAGTGTGTAAAGGTGGAAGGCAAGGAGCAGCACTGTCTGCAGCATTGATTTTCTGCACTCTGATTATGAATATTGAGGCATTTTATTTTGTTTTCTCTGCTATGCGAGAGAAAGAAAGTGAATTTTGTTAAAAGCATTTTTTTCCCCAGCAATGAACATAGCTCAGCTGGCAGCTCCCTCGGGTTTGTTAAGATGCAGCACAGTTCAAGCTGTTCAGCACTTACGGGGTCAAGTCTGGCTCTTGGGGTCATGTTTTCACTGTAAACCAACCAATTTTATGCTCTTTTAAAATAGAAGAGCCCTCCTCATCTTTGAATCCACTGCTACCTGAACCAGCAAAGTGGCAATTTGCATGAGAGGGGCAGGAGGGGGCTGGCATGGACCAGGGAGGGCCTTTCTAGCCCCTACTCAGTTGGGTGGAGATGCAAGGAAAGTTTGCTGTGTAACTCACGCTTAAAACTTCCAAATAGTTCTTCAAAACACCTAATAAAATTCCAGCTAGCCAACCCCAACATTCAACCTAAACGTGGGAGCAGGTTTTGTTTACTTATAAACAAGTAAAGCAATAAAAAATAATTAAAAAAAAATCAATGACGTTAATTTAGAGTTAAGATAGAAATTGGATCACTGAAAAATTATGAACGTTGGACCAGAGAACATTTAATCACTAGAGGATGTTCTTCCCACTTTTGGTTTGATTTTCTTGTTTGTTTCCCCAGTAGGGAAAGCATTGACATTACATAGTTTAATAACAGAACAACAAAACAAGGAAATGTAAAAGTGGAATAAGTCTCACATCATATAAACGTACCATAAAGATGCATATCAAGGATTAGAAAGTAGCAAATCTTTTAAAGGCTGAACAGTCCAAGTCATTAACTTTTAAAATAAAGTTACTTCATATCTCATCACACAGATGTTTTCATCTCTTAGACTAATAACAACTTTGCTGAATGACTTCCTGTATATTAGCTGCTTTGCTTTTGTGAGTACATAAAGGAAATACAAAACTGTTAGAAAAATTTTGCAATTGTGAAAGAAAAAGAAGCCTTTTATTTGCATTTTTGCATTAGCTAAAAGACCTGGCGTATACAAAGTTTTGTCTGTTTGCTTCAAATTTTATACATCAGGTATTCTGAAATTTCAGGCAGACCACAGACATGTCTTACCTTCTGGATTATAGAGCAAATATAAAACTTGCCCTTAAGCAGAAACTGTGCTGCAAGCACAAGAAGCTGCCAGTTGTGGGACTAAATATCTGCTATTATAAGACTTTGTCCTCAATGACATTTGCCAGGAGATGCTTGAAGAATATTAAAAACACAGGCAGCCCCTGCTTTTCTGGGGGTCTGTGTCTCAAGGGTGCAGAAGAGGCAGGAAGGTGCCTGCTAAAGCAATACCATCTAGTGGCAGATGGAGAAAGAGAATCCGATCCCCCAACAGGAGCAGAGCTGGAAAGGTGAAAGCTGAAAAGACAGTATTTAAAAACCAAAACCACCTGCTTCAGTGTATTTTTTTCCCATGACTTGTTTCCATGGTAATGTATCAAAAAGGATGATATATAAATAAATACTTTATTTATCTGTTCTGTGAACCTCTACAGCCCAGAAAAGATGTTTCATGAAAGGTGAAATGGTGGAGTGGCTAACTCTGTTTGGAATTCTCCATGATAGTCCAGGCTGAAAGCTCAACAACCACAGAGCGTTACATAGCTGGCCACCCATCTTCTGTGGGAATAGAACCACAATGACATTAATGCTCGGGTTGGCAAAGAAAGCATTTATCTGGGCATTATAGGGCATTATTCCCTGTTATTGTACTTGTAACTTATCCCAAGATAAGTTAGAGCAAGGAGCTCAGACACTCCTATTAGCTAATGGAACTTGGAAGCCTCACAGTGTAATTTTCACCTCTCTCTATTATTGCTGTCATTTTGCAATGAAAACATAGGGCTACTGATGGAAGTGGCTGCCTTCCACATGCATTGTGTAATACCTGTGGCACCTACAAAAACAGAGTGGGAAAGGCTTCATTCCCACAGTTGGTATAAGTGAGCCAATACTTACCAATTTCAGGTGAAACTCTAGATAATGAAAGAAAGAGGCGATTTTTCTGTAGAGGCGAATGTAAACAAAGTCTTACAAATGATATGCAGTTTAACCAGTATGTGACATTCTGTACCCCTGCCCAGACAAACCGTGCTGAACACAAAGTAGGTAGTGCCAAATTTTTTTGCAGGTTTGGAGGGGGTTACTTTTCCAAAAAGTAGTGTGTGTTAGCACACATGCACAGAGAACATATCCCCTTCCCCCTGCTGTTTGGGCTGTAGTTAGCTGTGGAAAATGTAGAATGTTTTTGTGAAGATGGAGAGTTATGGGGGTGGTGTTTCTGACTGCCTCATCCTCGACCAGTGATGGGCTCGTCCTGTCGCCAGGTGACATTGACTTTGTCTGACAAAGGGGAAGCTTCTGCTGTCCTCTCAACCTAAAGCTTCCTCCACCAAAACCTTGCCACGAAACCCAGCGGAGTACAGAATTATTTAAACTCTAATACAGTGGCCATTAAACAATTTAAAAACAGCCATGACAATTACCTTTGACATTAACAGGAATCTCCAATACATGAAAGGAAACTCACAGCCTAAGGAGACCACAACAAAACTATTGAAACAGAAATCTTAATATTGGTAAGGCATGACAGGAGTTTCAGTGGGGTCTCTGACTAGTGGACTCTTTACATTGCATGGCCACAGTTTCTGTTTTTGAGCTCCCTAGACATGACCTCATTCCACTAGTTTATGGACTGTTTTCATTGCACCCTTCACCTGAGGGGTTCTTCCTGCTCCGAGCGCAGAAACATCAAACCAGCACCTGGCTCTGGCTGTGCAGGCTCAGGCAGTGCCTCTTTTCTCACTGGGAATGTTGTTGTGGATCAAAGCACTACCTTCAAAGACCTTCCAATGGATGGATTAATGCTCAGCTCATTACCTCCAGCTGCTGAGACAATATAGTACCTTATATTTATCCTTTTCCCATAAGTGTAACTCTCTTTGTGGGACAGAAAAAGGGGATGGGTGGACTGTGGATAATTCTCTAACTTATTTGCCACTATAGCAGGATAAAAGAGTACAATGACAAATAAATTTAGAGAAATTCTACCTCTTCATTTGCTGAAAATCTGTTCCTTGATTGCA
This sequence comes from Callaeas wilsoni, assembly GCA_013398955.1. Lineage (NCBI taxonomy): Eukaryota > Metazoa > Chordata > Aves > Passeriformes > Callaeidae > Callaeas > Callaeas wilsoni. The sequence goes on along the minus strand of VWPU01009723.1, from coordinate 131,123 downwards.
AGTTGATCACATGGGCAAAAAAGTCACATCTGACTAATTTCACACGAGATGATTAGATAAAAATTCACATTTTTTTTAGTTGAGGCAGACCACAAACACTTTCTACCTTAGCCAAAAGGATCACAAAGGGGAGATTATTTTCTGGTTAACAAAAGAAATTTTGTAAGAAAAAAATATTCAACAAAGATAGAACCGTTGGATTGCTGTAAGAGCCCAGGAAAACCATGAAAACCTGGAGATGCTTCTACTTTTATATGCAAACACAGAAGCACTAAACCGTTCATCTAGGGTTATGTGGTGTCTTCTGCATTTATTCTGTGTTTGGTGTTTCTCTTCTTCATCTGACTCTCTGAGGAATGTACCTGAACCTATACTAGAAAATCAGTTAGGGCTGAGGCACAGGCAGAAGATTGATAGATATGAACACATACATACACGTGTACTTTAAACTAGCGAGTACTTGGGAGTAAATAATACTATATTACAACAATTAGTGATACTGCTATATGACTGCATTGTGTGGGAGGACTTAAAAACCTGTCATTTCATTGTTGAAACAGTCCTAAAAGTGAAGAATTTCTGATGAGCTTCACAACATCAGTTACATGAAAATTGCTTCCCCTTCTCACTGCTCCTGAAAATCTCTATTTTACTTTCATTGCAGCTGACACAAAAAATAATCCCTGTTCATCCTCTGTCCTGGAAGGCATTGCAGAGATCCAGCACACTGGGCCATCCGCACAACAAAATTTATAAACTTTTATAAAATGACCAGCTTTCCCACCATCCTGTTACATACTAAGCCATCCATCAGTATTATAGTGATGTTATTTGCATTCTCCAGTAAAATGAATGGTAATACGCTTATAGCCATACAGGATACCAGCAGCTTAGGATGTAAGTCAGACTTAATTAATAGAGTAGCTAAATTTTAACTGACACTGTGGTTTCACTTCAGTCCTTTGCATTTGGCATCTCAACTAACTAATAAAATTCTCCAAGGTCAGCTACAGTGACAGGAGTTATTTGTTTGGATCCAGTACTCACCCAAAAGACATTTGAATCCAGCCAGAGCCTTAGTTTGGCTTTCAGGTGAATGAATGCTGCTCAAAGGACACCATGAATATATAGATTTAATTTACTGAGTAGGACACTTCATATTTTCTCCACCAAGAAGGATGGAGAGCTGCGAGACAGGCTTTTCTCTTTGCCCAGCTTTCCTGTTAGGCACAAGGAGGAGCAAGTTGCCAGGAGATGCTGCAGAGTGAATCAAGAGGGTTTCCTCACTCAGGGAAGGCTCTCAGTGAAGTGCTTTGCTGTATCCAAAGCACACATGACAGCTTTGCTCCGGGAAAAAGGGGAGTGCAGCGTGTGTCACTGAGCAGCTGTCACTGTAACGTGTAATGTGTAATGTGTAATGTGTAATGTGTAATGTGTAATCAAGTATCTATGAGGATGGTTTATTTCTATACCTTAAAAATGCAAATAGGCATCTGTTTTGTCTTTAACCACAGGAAGGATATGGAGTATGAAAATTTGGAGCTTTGGAGATTTTCATATCTGCAGATATCAAAAAGATAGGAGAAAGTCACCAGTTCTTCTGCACACCAGAACCGGTGATCCTCTTCTTAGGCATGTGGAAACCCTGCCTGAAGCTCCTCTGAGACCTTACCAGGAGCACAAGTTGCAGCCTTCAAAACTTTCATGGGAAAACAGCTGAAGCTTTTGAAGGTTTTCAGGACTTAGGCTTATTTTTTTTTCTGATTTTTTAAATAAACTAGCAATGAAGAGACAAAAAACTCAAGCCTGCTACTGAAGACCCCTTGGTGAACATAGGGACAGATAAGGATTCTTGGAGCAGCTCTCTAGCAGGCAGTGAAGGACCCTGCTTCACAGACCCTGGCTGGATGGGAGGCAGTCACAGGGAGACATAAAGGGGGCAAAGCACTCTGTGAGCTGCAGAGACCAGCGTTTCTCAGCCTTTGCTTTTGGCAGGATGGCCCCTCCTTTCATGTGAAGACTTCTTATTACCTCTGGTCTTTTCAGCACACAGGCAAACACATCAGTGCTCCTCTATTTGGTCTGCATGTAGGGACTTGTGTGTTTTGACAAGCTGCTGAAGAACAGAGAGCCTTGGAGGACCTGGAGTGCAGAAGTCTGGGCAGGATTCTATTTGCTTTCCACTGTCATAACTTTCCATTACCTCATGTCTTTGCCCCATGACTTCCCTCCCCACACAGGCACACATTCCTGTTCTCTGTGTGAAAATGAGAAAACACCACTTTCCCTCTGTCAGGCCTTTCACCATTACACCAAAGATTGCATCCCCTTTTCTCCCTCATCCAGAACTGAAGTGGCTGCAGTAGTAGTGGCAGCCCCACAGCCGTTATCCATTTGCTGCTGCGTGAAAGGTCTCTGCTCTATCATCCCCTCATGGCGAAATTTACAGACAATTATTAAAGCTGCTGATTAAGGTCGTTGGAAAATACAAAACACTAAAAGCTTTGCTTCAAGGTAGCAGCAAATGTCATACACTGATTATGTGGAGGACAGGACATGGGCATGGGAGCATTAGCTCCAGGCGAGGTGACAGATGTTCCTGTTTCACTAGCATCCACCAATGATATGGCAATCACTCTTTAAATAAATAATACTCACATTTCATTGAATGTCGCTGCCTCCTTCTTGCTAGACGATGGTGCATTTGCTGGTCTTTCCTTTCCTTGTTACTGTTTCTGCTGAGGTTAATAGGAATTTGGCCTTTAATGAAACCTCATGTTAAGACATGTTGACTGTTGCATACAAAGCAGAAAAGGTCTTTTTTTCTGGCCAATTCTTCTTCAGTTTAGAAGGACATCCTCAAAATTATTATATCATTGGAAAATCACTAAGTATGACGTAACTGTGATTACCTGTAAACTCAGTTAATGATTAGGGTGCTCTTTTCACTGCTATGGCAAAACTGTGATCTTTCCTCTGGGAACATAAACTGGCAAATGCTTATGAGTCTTGACTTTATGTGCTGACTCTCTGCTGATGATGTGCTTCTGAATATGCATCAGACAGAGCCAGCAGGTTCCCTGTCAGCTGGCCTGGAGCTGGTTTTCCTCTTATTTGAAGGCAATTAGTCTTTGATCATATTACCACTCATCAGCTCTCCAGCAAGCCTGGCGCAGAGCGCCTTCGCTCACAGTTTGAGTTCCCCAGCTCTTTCTCTATGTTAGACATTCAGAATCTGCATGCTTTTAGGTTTACCTCTTCTATAAAGGATAATGCATAATGCCACAGGAACTGCCTTCTTTTACCTCCCTTCATGCCACATGTGAAGGCTGCAATGTCCCACTCCTTCCCAGAGCCCAACATTGTTCATGTGTTTTCCTCCCACCTGAGAGGCTTCATGGGACATGAGCAACGCAAAGCCTCCTGAGGAGCTGGAAAACAAGGAACTCCTCAGAAAACCTCACTAAAGTCCTTTCTACATAGTTCAACAAAGAAAACCATACCAGAAACTTGCCCTGTCAGCATCCCAAGCCTTACTCTGATTAATTGTAGGTCACTACTGCCTGCAAAAGAAGTGGCCCTGGAGACAGCAAATCTCCACCTCAGCCGGAGCACAGAGGAGCAGTGGTGCCTGGCTGCTGTGCTCCCCGAGCCCAGCGCCCTGTCCCGTTCCTCCCTGTGCGTGGTACCGCTGCTGAGGGGGAACTGCCAGTGCCCTTGAGCGTGCTTCCCAGCCCCAGATTTCACAGCAGCTTTCACCGCAGGGATGAGGATCAGGAGAGAACCAGAGTGAATCGCACCAAATGAGGCTTAGCTGGAGGTAAGCCCGAGTTACTTTAGAATTTCAGAATAATTAAGGTTGAAAAAACCCTCTAAGATCAGCAAGTCCAACACTGCCAGGTCCATCATTAAACCATGTCCCCAAGCACCACATCCGCACAATTTTTTTAACACTTCCAGGGATGGTGATTCCATCACTTTCCTGGGCAGCCTCTTCCAACGCTTGACCACCTTTTGACTGAAGAAATTTAATCAGGTTAAGCTCGAGAAGAGACCTGATGAAAAGTGCATGCTTCTAAGATCCTCGTGTCCAGTGCCATTGCAAAGAGGAGCCACCTCTTGTGCTTCCCAGGCTGAATCCCTGCTGGCGCCAGGATTGCCGCACATCAGATGACAAAGCCCTTCTCTGCCGTCGCTCCCGAGCAGGGCTGGGGACAGCTCCGGAGCCGGCACACGCTGGGGCTCCTGCAGCCGCGGCATCTCCCTGCTCGGAGCAGCCGAGGGCAGAGCCCTTTCCCGGAATCCTGCCCGGGAGATGCTGGGCTCCGGCTGCTCCCGGGCAGGCTGCAGCCCCTAGATGGAGCTGCGCAGCAGGGAATGAGCACCCGCTGCCGGGAGCCCACCCGGCACCGTCCCACCCCTGTCCACGACCCCCGGCCTGCGCGCTCCCGGGTTCAGCATCACTGTGCCGAGCCCCCACATCTGGCTTGGGGTGCCGGGAAAGCTCAGCCGATCCGACAGCCCTGGGCAGGAAGGATGGCTGGGTCTGGAGGTTTATTTAGCTCTCTTTCATTAAATCCTGTGTTTTAAGTCTTTTCTAGAAGCTGACTGCACTTTTCTGAAATTATTTCAGTATAGAAGGAATCATAGCTGAGCCCTCATCAAAGAAGTTTATTTCTGGCTGTTAAAGGGGGCTGTTAGTTTAATTGCATAATATTTTATAACCCAGCATCTATTTCTCATTTCCAGACTGCAGCTTTGTAGTCCTTACTTGCTGTGCTCATCAGTGAGCTGTGAGATACCTGAACAGAGGCTCAAACCACACCAGTACCTGTGAGGACCCAGCATCAGCAGAGCCCCCAGCACACGGCTGTCCCTGCACTGGGACTGTCCTTGCACTGGGACCACTGGTGCACACCAGAGCCCTTTCTGCAGCAGACCTGGAGCAGGCCCAGGGGTGCAAAACAAGGCTGGAAATGAGTTCAGAAAGAGCAGGAGCTGGTGATGCTCAGACCAATCCAGACTTCACTACAGGTAATTACCCTGTATCTAAATTATGGCTTTTATTATGTGTTTTGCTGGGATACAAATACTTTTCCTTTTTTATGACATTAATGATATATAGCAGAAATCACAGACTGAGCTCTGAAGAATCTACATTAGCACTTTTTGTCAGGCCAGAGTCTGACCTAAAGGCCATGAAAGCAGAGAAAACCGCTGTTGCCTTGGGTGAACACTGGCAGGTTGCTACAACTACACTGTGGGGGAAAATTGTGCTCTGCATTAGCTGTGTGAGAGCAGCCAGCCTGAAGGTGACAATTTCCCCAGACAGAATATCCCATCTACCCAGAGACTAGGTCAGGTGTAAACACCCTTCTTCTGTGATAGACAAAAGCATAATTACAGTTCCTGGAACTGCTCTGGGAAGAACACTGATAACTTTCCCCTGCTAAGAAAATGAAACTCACAGGAATGCCTTTTTCTTCTCCCTTTCTTCCATAAAATGATGGCCAGGAACTCCCTCAGATATGTATTTTTTCACTCAGCACATGCCACTTCTGATCAGTTGTGCTAGATCCATCTACAAAAGTTGCTGAACAGTTGGTGTTTAGCCCACACAAAATCCCATCCACATCCACAAAAAAAAAGGTTTTCCTCTACTTTTCTCACTTACAGGACTTGATTCAGCTGATATTTTCAGAGCATACAGAAGCCAGAGAAGCAACTACTGTCCTCAGCTCATTTACCCAGTTTCAGTGGTTGTGTGGTCATCCCAGACTGAGGAGAAACAGGCTTTACTTCTGGGATACATCTTTAAAGTTTAATTCACATCTGCCTCCCAGGGGACTGCCCCCAGTTATCCAGCAACAAATGAGTCTTGGATGGCTACTCTCTTAGTCTGTTGACTTTACATAATGAAAAGTCCTTATTGCTTTCAAACTTCTAGCATTTCACACAACCCCCAAACAAATCTCCAACCCACTTGAAGATTTTTTGGAGAAATAAGATTCGTCTTACAACAAGTGTGAACATCTAAAAATCACTGAGAATGCAGTGACATCTTCTCAGGTATGTCCCAGCAGCCCTGCTGGGTGTCACAGGCGCCCCAGCCCTCTGTAGCTAGCTCCAGGATGAGAGCAGAGCAAGGAGTTGTAGGGGATGATTGCACATCTGAATGGTACTCAGTAGAAACCGCTCCTGAAAATACAAAAAGCCGGATATGTAATCTGAGCAGAGCAGTGAGGGGAATGAACCCTTACTTTTTTCCCCCCACTATATGGTGGTTGTGAAATTTTTCATATTCACAAGTAAACAAGGTGTTGTCATGCCTTACTCAGCACATCATGCCCTAAAATACCTCAGCTTGCTCCTCTCACAACAGGCAGAAAACCATCGTGTTCTGCAACTAGGGTTTTAATTTTGCAGCCTCCTATCCCTGTACAAGCCTGGGCTGGTTTTATGAATTCTGATGATATTGCAGCCTAATGTGGCAGCCTGATAGATGCAGACTGAAGGAAGGGAAAGGGGGATTTAATAGCCCTGGCCCGGGCACTGAGCTGGTAATGAAGAAGGGTTGTTATTAGTCATTTGCATAACATAAAAGGAGATCCAGATCTAGGCTTAATAAATTCTTCCTCGTATAGAATAACATAGTTATAGCCATTTCTATAAAAATGTCAAAGCCTTTATGTGAAGTAAGTGTTCCTTCAGAGCATAAAATACAGTCCTACAACGCAATAAAAATTACTTGTGTCACTACACTGATTTCTTTGAAGTGTCACTAAAAAGGGCAGGGTTGTGAACTGAAGCATGACTCTTGTTCTCACCTGGGATGTGAGACAGCACTATGACAAGAAAAGCTAAAGTTAGGGTGCAAGAACTAAACTGGGGACACTGAGGAGCAAGCATAGAGAAGCAAAGCCCGGGGTGTGCATCTACTCTAAAGTCACACTGCCTTTTCTCTTTAGGTGATGTTTTGGCCCTGAGAAACTCTAGGTCATCACCCAAAATCAGGAGATCAAAATTGGCTCAGAGATGGGTCAAACCCCCAGGCAATGGGAGGCTGGGCAGCAAACAGCAACCCAGCACTGTGCAGTTTGTTTTGGTACCAGGCACAACTTGCAGAAGGCAGATTCAGGTTCTCAAAGACAACTGGTTATGCTGCATGTGGAAAAAATTACTGCAGCAGTGGGGAAGGCAGAGTTGTGAGCAGCCTGACTAGGGGCAGATGGAGGTGGTGTTGCAGGAGCCTCAGCCACTTGCTCCATGTATTTTCCTGTCTGGCATTGTCCCCTTGGAGAGCTGCACATGCCCCATGCCTGGGTCAGTGCCCATCTGGGTTGGTACACAGTGCTCTGGTCCCTCCAAGCACTGCAATGTGGAACATCATTTATGGATGTGCAGAGACATGCAGTAAAATATATATTTACTGCTCTACATAGTCCTGAGTGTAGAACAAGCCTGTCATCCTTACAATGCAGCCATCCCTCAAAGCATTCATCCTGCCACAGAGCAGTGCCTCAGGGCTGCTTGAAAGCCCTAAACTTGGACTGGTCTAAGAGAGACAGGCTTATTGAAAAGCAGTGGGCTAGTAAAGTCCTTTCACAAACTGTGTGTGTTAAATTTGTGTCCCAGACAGCTTAAAAAACATCTGTGCCCATTCCTTTTAAAAATTAAATTGTGACAACTCACACCAAGCACAGGAGTTTTCCAGGGCTCACACTGACCATACTGCACCTCTATAGCCTGGAAGCACTCTGAACTCAACATGTCTGGAGAGAAATATTTGAGGTATCAACTTTGCACCCTCTGCTCTTCCAGTCAGCATTTTTCCCTGATGGCATCTTCTAAAACCTGTGGAGCTTCTGGGCAATACAATGTAAGCATCCATTTTCATTAAAACAATCTTTTATTAACTTTGTTAGAAAAAAATTTTACCAAGGGGAAAAATAGACCACCTGTAATTTTAAAAGTCATTTTCTCTAGTCCCATAAGTTATTCTCAGAGGTAATAATACTCCAATAGCAACAAGATTCTCCTGCACTACTGCAGAGCCTTTCCTCCCCAAGTGCTTTTAAACCTACTTGACCCTACTCTGTCCCTCAGAATTTCAGCAGGGTTTCAGGCCACACAAAGGGAACATGGTTATCTCATCCAGCCCACAGCCAAGACCCATGGCTGAGATGTGACCAGCTGGAAAGCAAGTCATGATTTTGTTTGGAAAGGGGCAGACTGAGCCCAGCTGTCTGCCATGCACACAGGCCTGTTACCACATTCACAAATATTCAGACATCATGGGCGATTTGGGTTGTAGTTCTGCAAGATGTGAGAAATTTGGTTTTAGGCTCAGAGCACGCGATCAAAAATATCACAGTCACTCAACAAAGCCCAGCAGTCGGGCACCAACCCAACCAACCAATCCATATCTGCTCAAGACTTTCCAAGGAGTGACTTTGGGGCAGAAATTTCCACCCCAGATGGAACACCAGATGTGCTCCTGTAGCCAGCATAAAGCACACAAGCTACCATACTCTAGCATGGATATGCTTGTGTGCAGACATTTGACCATGGAAAATGTCCAGCCAGATAAAATCACATGGATCCAATACTTAATCAACTGAAATTGTCCAACATTTTCAGTTCTGCTCCCATATACCACACAGAGTATCCTGTATTGCTGTCTGTTCATTTGGTTGAGTTTGGGCAACCTGAGGAATAACAGCCCTCAGGTTATTTGACACAAATAATCCCGTGCTACAAAATGCTCTTGAGTCAATGTGAAGATTTTCAGGCTGTCTCAAAGCTTGGAAAAGCTTCTTAGGCAAATTGTGTGGCTCCACTGAGATACACACTCCTGATTTGACTGAAGGATGGTGAGCCAGCAATCCTCTCCTTGCTTTTTTAGAAAGAATATGCTTAAAACCACACACACACACACGTGTGTAACATACAGCTGTGATTAGCACCAGAGTGATTAGCGGATATTCTTTGCAAGAAAAGAGCAGAATACGGCCAATACAACTTCCACATGCATATAAGACATTCTCCTTGAAGGGGAAATTATGGTCCATGGGGTGAATAAATCATCCCGGGCATATTTGGGGATGTCCCGCACTCCCTCATGACTCCCTCAGGAAACAGAATGTGGAGAAGCTAAAATAAATTGGAGAGATGAACAGTAATTTATTTTCCAGTCTGGCAAAAATAATTTAACTACTCAATTAAACATTGCCTAAAGCCATACTATTAGAGTTGCATATCCCATCTGTAATACAGATGGATTTTGCTCTCTTATTACTGGTCTTCATGCTGTCTGGTACTTAAAAATTCTGGTTTAATTAGATAACACCTTCCACAAATGCTGAGCTATTGGCACATAATTCAAGCAGTATCTAGGAATTTTTGCCATCCAAGAAACCTTCTGTAGGAATCTTATATTCTCATATCTCTGGCACATAAGAGCAGGTTGCAAGCAATACTGAATGAACCGATGATATATTATTTCTTACTTTGTGTTATTTTGAAGCACAAGGCTTCAGTCTGGGCTCTTTTCTTTCATTTTTCAGTAGTTGTCACCCAAGACCATCCACAAATCAGATGGTTTTACAATCTATTTTTCATTGATTTTTCTTAAGTGTTGATTCAATATTGAAACAGATCATTTTAATACTGAATTAAGAAACTACTATGCCCATTAAGAGGAGATTTCATTCACTGCTTCCCTCTGGGCACTGCTACAAGTGGAGCGTTTCAGGAGCCTGGAAATGCCTCCAATCTCCTCGTCATCCCCTCGCCCCGTCTGAGCCCACAGGCTGTTCCCTGCAGCAAGTGCAAAACCTGCAAGTTTAAGGGGCTCAAACACACAAAGGTGCTCAGAGGTTCCACCTGAGAGGTGGAAAAAACAAAGATCCACAGACTCATGCATAGGGAACTGAGGAACATGGTTTAATGGCGAGCGTGGCAGTGCTGGGTTATCAGCCGAACTTGATCATCTTAGAGCTCTTTTCCAGCCTAAATGATTCTGTGATTCTATGACTTCTGCCTTAAAAGTTCAGGGGAACTTACATGTGATTGAGAATTTTGCATCACAAGCTCAACTGAATGAGGGAATGTTTTTCTTTCTCATGAAGAGCTCTCTCTCTGTCCAGAAGCACTTTGTGCCTCAGACCCCTATGGCATCCTTCTAGCTCAGTGGGGAGCTAGACAAATACCACTTTATTTCCTGATATGTAGTATTTTCCCTAATTCTTTTTGTCTAAAAACTTTTTCCAGGATGGGAGTTTCCCTCCAGTTCCTACAGCTGGGTGCTGTAGGAACACAACACAAAATCAGTGTTTCATAAACTTCTTGATGAAGACACTAACTTTGTGGAAAACAGAAGGATTTTCATATATAATGAACAGATCTCCTACAGCCACTACTCCTGGGTGTCTTGGATTAACTAGTCACCTGGGTTATCAGAGACATTTTTAAGCATGAGGAGCAGTATTCTTTGTTCCATTTCCTCTGAACCGCTATGAATACAGATTTCGTTGTCCATTTTATTTTTGTAACTCTATTAAATTCTTTACCTTAACAATGTCAAAATTGGAAACACAGTACATTCTGATTTCTTTATATTCTACTACTTTCATGAGTCATAGGAATCAGCCGGTGCAAAAAGGATGATGGAAGGTGCAAAAACATCTGTTTAGGTTGTTTGAATGATTTTAGTCTGGATCTATTTCTCTCCTCTGCTGCTTGCTTGGTAACAGTGGTCAATGGAAGAGTTTGAGACAACTCACTCAGCCTTCAGACATCCCTGGGGCTGGCAGGAGTATTGGTAACTCTAAAACAAACAACTGTAAGTACCTCCTGTGTTCAGTGGACCCTGCAGGTTCCATGAAATCCCATGAAGACAAAGCCAGGAGGTTGACTCCATTCAAAGAGCCTTAGAGATAGTTTAAAAAAATGAATAAAAAAAAAATCCAAAAGATAATTCCTTCACTGTTAGATTTGTAACAGAAGCTCATTGCATATATCAGATCCCTGGGTACATATGCAGATGTTTCAGCCATATGCAACAGCATATGGCATGTTTCTCACAATAACTAGTCTTTTTTCCCTGTGTAAGGCTATAAAAACAAACATGGAGTGTCTCAGCCAGCTTAGGACAGAGGGGGTGCCTCTGATGGCTTCATCTTTCCCTGTCAGGCCAACTTCCCACCAGCCAAACACTGGTTCAACTTCCTCTCGCTCTCCAGTCAACTTTCCAGTTATCCTGGTAGGAGTCAAGCTCTGCAGCTCACCACCAACCTGGACTGGTGGGTGGGGTTATTCCTCCCCAGGTGCAGAACCTGCATTGCCCCTTGTTGAACTTTGGACAGTTCTCTGCCCATCTCTCCAGCCTGTCAAGGTCCCTCTGAAGGGCTGCACAGCCCTCTGGGGTATCGGCCACTGCTCCCACCAGCAAAGCTGCTGAGGAGGCACCTACACTTCATCCAACGTTCATCCATTGATGAACAAGTTAAACAACACCAGGAACAGTACTGAACCTTGGGGGACACCACTAGTGACAGGCCCCCAGCCAGATCCTGTGCCACCGATAACAACCCTCTGGGATCTGCCATTCAGCCAGTTCTCTTTCCATCTCGCTGTCCACTCATCCTGAAAACCAAGGGATTCTCCTTTGCCTTCTTCCCACATGGTGTGGAGTGGGTTTCTCCACCACAACAAGCTCAGCCATGTTGTCAGCAAAGGAAACTGGAAGTAGGCACCTTTTATCTTGGTCCAACAGCCTGGTGTTGTATCATGGTATCTGCTGCCTCTGGTGGAAGATCAATAGCAGCAAATTAAGTGCTGCTTAAGCTCTACTGATCAATCACCTCCCTGCCCCAGATGTTCCAGCAGCAGAAGAGGCTGGTTGCAAATACCATCTCATCTCCTTCCCTGGTGCCTTTTAACAGAAGTGCACCTGTTGAGAGCCACCAGCTTAACGAGTCTCACCAAATGCCAGACATTTCTCCTGCCTGATTAGTGACAAGTTTTTGCATTTGTGAAAGTTATTTGTAGGGCAAAGAATTTATTTTCTAGGTGCTGGAGGAAAAATTGCTAACTCAAATGGAATTCAGTACAAGCACTTGAGATTGAAAAGGTCATGGCTGTTAGAGTGGGCAAAATTTATTTCTTCTTGGTTACAGCAGCCACAAACAGGGAAGGAGAAGCCTGGCACTTCCAGCTTGACTTGCAACGAAATAAAGACACCCACCTGCAGGATATATTAAACTAATAAGCAAAAAACAGATCAGTGTGCTTGATGATATAGGATTACAGAGAGATGCATCAAATAGTTACAAAATCCCCAAAACAGGGAAATTCGGAGCAGCTGCTGGGATAGGGAAGGGCTTCATTCAACATAACGGGAGTGGTACACACATCCCATGTACCAGAGAGGATGGAGGACCTTACAGCCAAAAGCCTCTATCAAGGAAGGTTCCTCCTTACTACAACAAAAACCCTGTGGTGACTTCAAGAAGCTGCAATTGAAGGGTCTGGAGCACAAGCCTGGTGAGGAGCAGCTAAGGGAGATGGGTGGCTCAGAGGGACCTTATTTCTCTACACAACCACCTGACAGGAGGTTGTAGCCAGGTGATGGTTGGCCTCTTCTCCCAAGGAACAAGCAATAGGACAAGAGGACATGGCTTCAGGTTGTGCCATGGGAGGTTTAGATTGGATATTAGGAAAAAATTTCTTCGCCAAAAGGGTTGTTGAGCATTGGAACAGGCTGCCCAGGGCAGTGATGGAGACACCATCCCTGGAGGGATTTAAAAGATGTGTAGGTCTGGCACTTGGGTACACAGGTTAGTGGTGGGCTTGGCAGTGCTGGATCAGTGGTTGGGCTCAACAATTTGAAAGGTCTTTTGTGACCTAAATGATTCTGTGATTCTGAGCATATGGCTTCAGTCAGGTAATAGTGGGTGGCTTTGATGGATGTGCAAGTCTAAAAGTGGATCCCTTTGAAACTAGAACCTTTCAGGATATTTTGCTTCCCAAACCAGGTATGAAATTTTACACTTTTCCCACCCCACAACACATGCTAAAACTCTGCCAGCTATCCTGTGGTTTAGAGCTTCATTTCCTACTTGCTCTACGTAACTTGCAACATCAACATTTCTCTTGATACAAATACAGTCTGCCAACCCCTTAAACACAGAATTGTCATTTCCAGTAGAAATATGAATGCAGCATAAATACAGCAGTAAAAAACCAATGAATCTTTGAGAGTCTTAATCTTTGAAGTACTGTTTTATTCACCGTGAGAAGAAGGGGCGCTTTACTCACAGACAACTTTGTTTCCTAAATGCCTGTCTAAAGCAGGAATTATTCAAATAATATGACTTTCTGGAGAGACATGGCTATTTCAGACCTCTGCTGGAAGTTTATTGAAGAAAATATTGGTGTTTATATGTAACAGAGAATGTTTGTTTGTGAGGGAAAAGAAAACAATCAGACACGAAAGGATAAAACCTGTATATTTTCAGGGTCTACTTCTAAGTTCCTTGTCTAAATAGAGATTCTGCAGCTGTAAAGGAACATGATTGTGAAGTCCTGAACCTCTGCCCGATTCCTCTCTCTGACTCCTGCAGGAGAAGGAACTGTGGAGGACATGGATCTGTGAACAGCGCTCTGCTCATTTGAAAGCTAGGGAGGAAGGCACTTGGAACCTGGTATCTCCAGCTGGTTCCCAACCCACCCTGCTCCATCCACTCACAGGATTCAGCCTGGAAAGAGCACATCCTACTTGGCTAAGCCTGCCAGCTCCAGCCCTGTTTTCCAGGACTCTTCAAGGGCCAATTCCTGCTCTGAGCACTTGTTGGAGTAATGGAGCTCAGCGAGTGCCGGCTCCAGGGCACACGCTGAGCTCTCAGGAGAAGCAGGGCTGCAATGCCAACTCGCTGCCTGGTCTAAAAGGATCATTTCATTATTTAAACTATTTATTTTGTTTATGACCTAGAAGCTTAGCAATTTACTGTGCTAGATGAATAATGCCTTCTGCTATTAGAGAACAGAAAAAACCAAACCTCAAACCCACATATTTCACTTTTCTCCTGAGTTCCTCCTGGCAGCTCTACAGCTGCTGCCTTACTGAACATATGTACTAGGGAAAATCACGTTTATCTCTTTTTTTTCTTGTCAGGGAAAAACCCCTTGATTCTGGGCCGAAGGTCTGGCCACCTTGTGGGTACCTAAATTGAGGCAGACCACCAAACCACTACCACCCTTCAGCCTAGGAGCCAGCATGCCATGGGAAAGAGGGCAACGTGAAGGGCAAAAGAGGCTGACTGGCATCCAGGGAAATCATCCAGTCCTCCAGAAGAGGATGATGGCAAATAGACCAACATCTGGCAAGAACAGACCAATAAAAATGTAGTGATGGGGGATGAGACAGGAAAAGATGGATATAACAATCTGTGTTTTCACAAGTTTGGCAGCTGAACCACATATTTTGGAAAAGATAAAAATATATCCAGGCCTGAGATTTCTCTCTGGGGATCTTATACCTGATGGAGTGACAGCAAAGAACTCTGCTCCATGGACTCTTCTGAGCACAGTGACAGGAAAAACTGAAATACAGGCAATAGAGGCAAAAAGTAAAAGCTTTTTGTTTATTTTTTTGCTGTGAAGATAGTCAAACACAAGAATGAGGTTGCCCAGAGAAGTTGTGGACTCTCTGTTCTTGGAGGTACTCAAAACACAAGCAGGGCTGGCACTGCACAGCATGCTCTGGCTGGTTCTGCTGCCAGAGGGCTGGACTGTCTGATCTCCAGAGGTGCCTGCTACCCCTGCTGTCCCATGATGATAAATTAGACAAGAATAGCCAGCCTAAGAACAACCTCTTGCCTGGTATGTGCTGTACCACCTTTTGTCAGAGCATGGAGGGCACCCTTCACCTCAAAGAATAAGACAAAGAATAAACTTAGTGAAGGACATTATTTGCATACTAAAAAAACCTTCCACATCTTCTGGGCATACTTTGTTCTTCTCAGTGAGAAAGGCTTCAGAATAACCAGTGCAATCAGGGACCTGATTTCTTCAAACAAAACAGCTCAAATGAGTCATCTCGTATTCCTGGCACAAACTGCTGCTAGCTCTTGGATGTTAAGTGAGATGGGCAGGATATACCAGGCAGTAGCCTGACTGTACATGAATTGAGAGCTGGATTTGATCATGCCAATTACTTTCAAAGATTAGCCTTTGCAAACACACTTTCTACACAAATCAATCCCTCGCCCTGTTCAAGCACCCTTGTTCTCTCACCTTCTGTCACCTACCACCCTGCAGCAAAGCAACGAGCCCCTTCACATGCTGAGCTAGTTCAGCTATTCTCTCACCTGCACATTGGTTTCCACCTGTGTCTCTTTGCAAAACTAGTGCACAGCTAGTGCAGGCTCCTATTTGCTTTTTCATGCTGCTTGCTGTATTTCAATAAACTAAACTCAGAGCACACAAGGGTGAAATCTTCATTCCAGGCAGGACAGAGAGACGACACATTACCATCAACCTTGGCACACTGTTGCAATAATAAATTGTCATTCTTGAACAAGAATAAAACAAGTCGATGACCCTTGTTTGACCCCAAATTGTTTTCTACATTGTCAAAACACACAGATTGAGGAAGATAATTACCCCAATACCCCTGGGTAACAATCTCAGATTAAACTACAAGAACGCCGTGGTCCGTCTATGTCTTTGCAGCTGAATTCACTCCGGATGCACCCAAACCAGAAAGGCGGATAACCAGGAAGGCTTTACAGGCCTTGTGCCTCTGCCTCTCACTACAGAGAAAAAGGGCCAAGTAGTGCCCCCATTGTCCCAGGCAGGTTAGGTGTGAAAGCCCCCAGAGCCTGCATGGGCCTTGGGGCAGATAGGGACCCCCAGCACTGCGGCAGCCCATCCGCAGAAACCAGCCTGGCTGCCCTGCGACAGGGCAGGGAGAGCAAAGCTGAAGAGCAACCGCCTGCTAAGGCCATCTCTTTCTGACTGGAGCTAATTTAACCAGGAGCAACTGGGGAATTGCCTGGGTCCCAGTTAGGCTAATTTGGGCAGTGGTGCGAGTCATGGAGGCAGTGAGAAAGAAGCTGCAAGCTGGAGTCATCTGGGGACCTATCAGAGGTTAACACCAATGTTGCAATTGAGCATTTGCTTGAAAATCTGTGTGTCTTACCAGTTCTCTGTCTTTCTCACAGGGATTTGGGCTGCCCAGTAAACCCAGCCCTTCCTCTAATACTTGCTTACTTGATCTTGCAGTGTCTTTCTATCAAGTAATGCCCCTTCAGTGTGGTTTCCTCAATCGGTTTTCGCCCAAGAACTGTTCATACCGTCATCCTTTTACCAGTGAGAAAACATCACGTGCTCTTGCATTGTCCAGTGTGGAACCCAACCTGCACACACTCTGTCACAGTGTGAGTGCAGGTCACTGCAAGCCATGGATCCAGCTCAGCATGCACAAAACCATGCCCAGATTCCTGCCTTCCTGTTTCCTACACGGCCGTGCATCTCACCGCTGTCAGAGCCCCAGCCTGACGTGGTCTCCACTGAAAAGTGCTGAAATTGCAGATGATAACCCTCCCACGGATAAGTGGGAAAAGCTGTCAGCCCCGAAATCTGCACTTCTAGTCTGTCACCTGCTCACGTTGCCTGACCTAGAGTTCTCAGATGTCCAGTGTAATGGTACATATTTTGTATAGATATATATTTCTCTTCATGTTTTTCTATCACAATTGCAGAATAACTAGAAAATAATCCAAATATGTTTTATTATAGGTAAAAGCCAGCAGTTATTAATATAAGCAGGTAGGATATGCCTTTCAAGACAAAAGCTGATTTTAATTCAGTTTTTTTCCAAGTCCGAGAATGTATTTCATTTTTCCTGGATCCATGTGGAAACCAGTGCAAAGTAGTCCTTTCTATTTCTGTCCCTCGATTTAGCTTATATTATTATATATTAAAGTAGGTTGCTACTTAGCCAAGGCCAAGATTTAAGATGTTATTTTGTTCTCCTCAGGATGCTAATTCTTCCCTGAGTGCTCTTGCTGAGTACTGCACAAATCAGGTGGTTAATCACACCTCAGGTAACGGGTCTCAGAGCTCCTAAGGATGTAGCCACCTTTTGGATGTTGTTGTTGTCATTCCTGTGCTTTTTTTTTAATGGTTTAATGTAACATAGCAGAGTGGAATGTGGGTTACTGCAGAGATAAACTAGGCAATTCAGTATTGGACATGCAGCTAGAGGGAGAACTATTGAAAACCAACATAACTAACCAGTTGTAATCTCTGACATAGGATCTGAGACCAAAAGCCAATTCAAGATTTCAGAGGAGGAAGAAATATTTCTCTGACTAATGGGCACAACATTGGTCTGGGCTCTGAAAACATTTGAAGCCCTGTAAGCTTTGTATTCCAAAAGATGTATCTGCTTCCAAGTTCTGGAGCTGAAGGGGCCAAGAGGTGAGTCTGTCCCTCTGGTGAGCTGCGCTGGCAGGGGCAGGCCGTGGGGCAGACGGGTGACTCCAGGCGCCACTGGTGGCCAGCAGCTCACTGACCCTTCACACACTGCACCATGTTTTGTAGTCAGAACATCAGTGACATCAGTATTTCCCTGCTACCCTCAGACAGATAAATAAAACTGTACCTTGCATTTTTTTCTTTCTTTTTTTTTTCTTTTTCTTTTTTTTTTTTTTGGCATCTCTTAGCTCAATTTTTTTTTGTTCATGTATAGTGAAATTACCTATTTTCTTTCAGTTACCTTAAAATTTAATTACTTAAATCAGGGAAATGTTTCTACTTCTCTGTTTAATAATCAACTTTCTTTGAACCATGAGGCAATGCAGGAATGTCCTGTGGGGAACACCACGACACAATAGATCAGGTGAAGGCAACAGGGTGTAGTTTTGGGATTTTTTTCTGGGATTTGCCCACCGTCCTTACCTAAGAGATAAGGACACAGGAGAGACCATAACTCCAGTGTCACGTGGGGTTGAGGGACCTTAACGTCACTATCCCTGGAAGTGTTTAAAAAGCATTTGGATGTGGCACTTTGGTACATGGTTTAGTGGTGAACATGGTGGTGGTGCTGGGTAGATGGTTGGACTTGATGAATTTAAAGATCTTTTCCAACTTTAATGTATCTGTGATTCTATGATTAGAAATGAGATCCACCTGCTCCTCTACCTACTGTAAATGCCTTTGTTTTATTATGGGCTCTCGTTATCTGCTTTGGTTTTACCAGTTGCATTGGTGATGAGTGAAACAAATATGTGATTATCATGTTCTAATAAGCTGTCAGCAATTTAGCCCTGATGAAAAAATGCCTGTGTTGCAAAACCAGGCTATTGCTGAATCAGTATCTCCTTTAGCTCTCAGAAACACAACCAGCAACTGTCCGAACACAACTGCCACAGAGAGCACCTTACCAGTCCAGTCAGGATGAGCATCACCCTCTTGCCCTAGAGCCAGGCATTTAAGCAGTTACTGAACTGCAAATAAAATCCATAATGGCTTTTAAAATGTTGCTCCAATTAGTGCTCAATTATCTGCCCTCCTCTGGGAGGTCAGCTCTCATGTTTATTTAACTCATTCCTTTTGCAAGTCTTTGAATGGGCTGGCAGTCTGAGGTTAGTGGGAATTTTGATTTGAGAAAGGGTGAGAGCTGGAAGTACAAGCAGGCACCAGGGGTCCCTGGGAGGGGGTGGCCATGGCCACCAGTCCCCTGGAGGGACTTGATCTCCTCACTTGGTGAAGCCCTGGCCAGGTCTGTCAGGTAAGTGGTCCCACCCTGGCACCACAGGAAGGGCTGGGGAGAGGGAAAACTTCCTCTTGCCTTTGCATCCGTGAGCTGCCTTTTCTGAGAGCTGTGCAGGGGAGCCTCTCCCTCAGGCCAGGTGTGGCCATGGCCCCTTCCCGAGGGTGTGGGAAGAGGGTCCTCATGGTTTGCACTCATCCATTTGCTATTCTCTCACCTCTGTGATCTGCAGCCAGACTCTTCTCCTGCTGGCACAGCTGGGGCTGCTGTGATTCCCAGCAGAAGGCATCAGCTCATCTCTTGGGGTGTCAGCAGAGCAGCCCATGCCTGGGGGACATTCCTTTTGAATAATGTTCTTGAGTTCACAACAGAAGTGAAGGAGCTGAAATGCTGCATTAAGCTGCTTGCGTCTACCATCAATTCACATTAGATATAATCAAGCTATTGACTTAAAACCTCAATTCTCCTCTTAAGAAAGAATGAAGCTGGAACTGGAAGAGGAACAGAAATCTGCATTTTCATGGGTCAGTGTGTGTGATTTTTTGGTGTGCAGTTGAAAATTGAGAGGAATGCAGTGCAATAAAGCAGGAGAGGAAACACCCCAGTCATGAAGTTGTCATCAGGAAAACCTCAGGCAAAAGTTGTATAGCCTCTCATAAATCTGCTGTTGTCTCTCCAGTGAGAGGCAATGAAAAACAACCTATGAAAAGACATCAAGGTGATGACACAGAATTAAAAATAAGTCTGAAAGACTCAGCTAGCTGAGGAAAGAGACCTCAGTTGTTCCTGCTGTCAGTGTGTGGCCAGGACCCTGCTCTTGGCAGGGAGTCTGCCTGCTTTTTGCCTGCTCTGGGTCTGTTGGGATCCTCAGAGCTCTGAGATGATGAAGAGTCCATGAATGCCTGTAACTGAATCCTTATTCCTCTTTTGTCCAGAATGTGGGTGGGAAGTTTTAGTAGTTGTGACAGCATCTGGGTTATTATTCTTTGGGAAATTATCACCCTGTAGCATTTGCGAAGTCCACCAGAGCCACTCATTTACTTCAATATATCACTCCTTAAAACCCCTTTAACCTGTATTCCTGTTTTATGTCACACCTCTATTGATGTATCTGAAATGTCTGCAGAATAACTGCTGTCGTTATTCCACATACTGGTTATAGAACTTGATATTTGTTTAATATAAAACTAAAAAAGGTTCCAAGAAGACCTAAGTGGAGATGTGCCTCCCAGCAAACTGAAGTGTGACTAAGATTTATTCAAATTGAATAAAGAGATAAAGTCAAGAAAGTAATCAAAAGCATATTTAGTGGACTCTCAGATGATTAACCAACATGTTCATAGAGCCAAATCTCTGTATCTGTCTTTTTACTGGTTCATTAATTTCTCTTGGCATGAACTAATTTACAAACATCTAGCTGACCTTGACATTTGAAAATGAAAAGTGAATTCTGACAAGTCCTTTATTTATACCAGGAAAAACTTATTTGTCAGGAAGTACTTTGAAATAGGGATCCAAATATTGTTGCTTTTCCCCCCTTGAACTGGAATTACAGAATAAAAGAATTGCTGTCCTCATACAGCACATACTCTACCAAAAAAATTAAATTGCTGTTAATTAAAGGAATATTAAATGCAAGGGATTCAGATGGATTTATTTTATGTACTTGCAATGACTTGTTAATTCAGAATGACTTCATTATGAAACTTCACAGTCAGCCACAGCACTGAGTAAGGAACTCTGAAAGTGCATGAGTAATTACTGTACTCTTACAAGCAGGCTCAGAACTTCTCACCTGTATTAATAAAAATGTTGATTTTACCCTGTGCTTGTAACTTACTGAAGGGCTATAATACTGGTTCTTTTCCTTGGCTGAATGACGCTTGCTGCTTTTACAACTAGATCCAATACTTGAGCTTTCTTTTCACCCACAGTGGTGTAAAAAACCCACCAGAAATTATGAACTTGGATTAAACCAATTTAATCCAGCCTTGCTCACCCCACTCTTGACATACACCATCTGCAAACGCGCAGCAGATGAAGCTTCATGAGAACGAATCCAAGCAAAAATTGTGCTTCAGTCTATCCTGTACTCAGTTTTGCCCTAGATCAAATCCTACTTCACAGAAAACAGAATATTAGGTAGCCTTGGGCAATGGTTAATAACTTTTTTCAAACTTAGGACTTAATGCAGGACAACCTCCCTAACAATAAAAGTGAGTTTTAAAGTGTTTCGCAAAATTAGGACCTAAATCCTACAGCTGTTGAATTTCTGCTCACATCAGTTCACAGCCCTATCTGATCATCATTCTTTAAATCATCTTGGATTAGTTATATTACTTTGATAATATAAAATTATCTTCTATTAGTTTCTCATAAATATAAATTGCATTAAAAAGCCAACCCCTTCATTTCACTTAAGGTTCCCCTGTGATAGCATTACACTTCCCTATCTCACCATTTACAAAAAATCCAGGCACTTATGAACAAGAAAATTAATAATTAAGGACATAATAAATCATATATGGCAACTTAATAAACACATTAAAAATTAGAAAGCACATTTCATCTTAGTGTAACAACCCAATTAAAATTTCAAGGGCAGTTTATGGACGGAGGTGGCATCATTTCTACTTCAATATCTGAATTACCCACGGCTGGGCAGCTGCATGGCCCCATCCAGCCTGGAAACTTGGGGGACTTTTTCCCCCATGCCTCAAGAGGACGTAGAGAAAATGTAGGTGATGTGCAGGGAGTGAGAGAGGAGAGTGGGGCTTGATCCCTTTCCTGGTGACAGCATCTCCCCCAGGGCCCTGCGGCAGTGTCCTCAGCTGCCATAGCCCCAGCTGGCTGTAGGCGACTCTTGGGGGGGATTTGAGCACAGAGGGCCAAGCAAGGACAGAGCAGAGCAGGCTGCTTTAGGGCCTAGAGCTCATTTCCCCTTTCAGGGAGACACAGCAGCTTTCCCAAGCAGTGTGAGATAAAAGGCCGCCTGGCAAGCATACAAAGGGTCTGGGACATTTTGAAGAGGAGAAGGAATATTGCATTAGAAAGGCTACCAGAAACTGTTTTGAATGTACTGCAGTCTCTCATAAAGCTCATTGCTATTTTTGGACAAAAAAAAATGTTTCAGACCCTTAGAAGCAAAAACAGTGGCTAAAGAAGCTCCATTTTTTATTTGAGCTATTCCTAGAACAGAAAAATATATAAACTTCTCCAGACAAAGCTTTAAGAAGTATCATTGACTGACACTTTTTAGGTTTAGCTGAATTTAATTAAGTCAGATGGCTGGTCATTCTCTGAGAGCAGCAAAGCAGGAATACACAGAAGACCCCTCTGTTTTGAACACACTGTGTGAGTTACAGGATTGCAACAACACCCTCACCCCACAGGCAAACAAAAACACCACTGCACACTGCGACACCAACTCTGCTGCCACGAACTGCAAGGTCCTTCTCACTTCTCTGGGAGAGATTTGCACTTTAACAAGGTGCTGGGGCAGAAAGAGGCTCTCTCAGGCCAGTTTTAATCCCTGACTGGGATTCATCCTTACTGGTGAGCACTCATGGACACTGTCAGAGACAGCTGTCATAAATATGAGTAAAAATAAACTGGCTTTTTTTCTCTCTGAGCCAAAACCATAGCTCCTGTTGGTCCCTGTGGGATCTGGATGTGGAGGGCTCAGCCAATATCTCTGTACCAGTCTAATGTCCTGCAGGAAGGAAAAGAACAGAGGCTGCAGGAAATCTCTACTGGCTCCAAAAGTGAGAGGTATGCAATAGACTTCTTTGGCATTGCCATAATAAATTACAGACTACATTCTCCTTGAACTGATGAAGAGGATTTATTTTTTAATTTATTACTTTTGGACAGTTTCATTTTGCTGTAACAAATCACTCCAAGGCAGGTATGGTAAGGATGATCTGCTGGGTAATTTCTGCCTTTTACAGGACTGTTTGGGACAGATTTGAAGAAGAGGTTCCAGTTTAGCATGATCAGGCATTCAGATAAAATTTAAAGATGAATCGCTTTGATATCACAATTCAGCCTTTTGAAGAAAGCTTGCTAAAAAGATTGACTGATGTGATCACACCTAGGCAGCACCACCATGTTCCCACTTAGCAGTACAGGTACAGTTCCAGCACACACAAGAAGGAATAGAAAACTAAATTTATGGGATAAACCGTGCTTTGCTACCTCAGTTCTCAGCATGACAACCCTCCTGGCCTCCACCCCAAGCTCCCTTTGAAAAGGAACCTGGGCCATATATGTGTGTCAGGGTCTGCTCCCCATTTCAGAAACATTATTTTGGAAAACCCAACCAAAAAAGCCCAAAGAAAGCCAGATGGGAAATCTGCTTGATTGCACAGGACAGCCATCCTCAACAGAATCTCCTCTTACATATTCATCTCTCATAAGCCCTTTTCATAAGCAGATGGAAAACGAGAAAGTTAGCCAAGTGCGGCTTTGACAGTGCAAGAGTTTATTAGAAATGATGGGGAGGTTACAAGAAACCACCTTATTAAAAAGAAAGGACAAGTCCTTTTGGGAGCCTGGCACCGCTCCTAATTCATCAGCACATTTCCTCTTTCTAAAGCAAAGCTACCCCAGCACTCCTCAATGAGACACAGTAAGCAGCAATTGCAAAGGTCTGCTGGATTCATTGCCCGAAGGAGGGGAATGAGTCCCTTATCCTGAGGCTGGCACTTCATGGGCCATTAGGTGAATGAATCTCTGGGTAAACTGCAGCCTGACCTAGAAACACCTGCTCAAGGGACCCTGACAGCAGCAAATAGGTAGCAGGAGGGATGGGAAGATTACTGTGCCCTGTCCTCACTGTGTGTTGTTGGAGCAGCACCGAGCCCAACCTCTCACACAGTGCTGCAGCCCCAGCAGCAGAAATGGGAGCATAAATAGCATCATGGCAGGCTGGAGGAAAAGTGCATAAAGAGTTTGATACTTCCCCACAGACAGGCTATGACCAGCTTGGATTACTAACATGATCTCCAGAACGTTTTTGAAATGAGTCAAAGCAGCCTTACATGGTTTTTGGGCAAGGTGAGAAAGAGGAATCTTCCTCAGCACCCAAGGCCAAGCCTGTCTATGCCTGGCTGCTGATCCCTATCTCCTACTATCCCTCCATGCCTGGAATGCCTACATTGCTGATGGCAATCCTCAGACTTTCCAAAATGAAACACAGCCAAGCACATTTCCACTGCCTGGCCACCAGTGAGGGCTCACTATTCAGCCTTCATGATGCCAAAATCCAACAATCCTGCCAAGCAATTTCTCGCTTCCCAGAAATTTTAAAGCATTTTAATTAAATTCTACAAAAAAAATTGCTTTGGAAATCCCTTGTGGTACCTTTGAACAGGATCAGTTTTGAAAGGCTGCTATTTTATCTCCTCATTTGCCTGCATTTTTGCTAGCCCGAGCTGTACACCTTCACTCCATATCTACTCCCAGCCAAGGTCACGCAGCCCAACAATTTAGCAGGGCTCTTGATTACTGCTGCTGGTGCTGTAACACCTCAACCATTTCATCAGCTGCTTTTCAATAGCTTTTATCTTTTCCTCCTAAGTCTACACTGGGTTTTATTATTTCTTTCTAGTCTCATAAACTGCCACAGGTTAAATACCGTCCCCTCGGAATCAGGCTGTAGATTACACAGCAGAGTCACCAGCAGTTATCAGATTACGCACCTGATCAGCTGCATGCTGCTCTGACATATGCTTTCTGACAGATTAGCCACCATAAATTTTAATCACTCGGAATTACAATCATGTGAAGTTGGCCTTGAGCTGTGCCTGTGCCATGGGAAGGGATGTCTTAGAGCAGTGTTTGAATGGTGTACATGTTTCAGGAGGGCCTTTTGGAAACACAGGAATTACAGCCTTTATCTAAGCTCAAAGATGCAATTTCCCAGGTAGGAAGGGGAGGAGCAGGGAGAGGATTTGCCATATGAAATGCAGATGAAAAGGTGATACAAGCGAGCTCAGCACAGAGTCCCGTGGTGCCAAGTGGCACACACCAGCAAAGGGACTGTGAGTTTGTTCCCATCCAGCCACAAGATTCAAGCCTGTTCCAAAACTAATTTACAGCTTTTAATCAAATGAAGAAGCTCCATTTCATTCAGTCCTTGCCTCAATCATTGCAGTAATTTAATACATTGGGTTTTTAAAAAAACTAATCATACTTTCCAATTAAAGGATACTTGAGATTGTTCCAGGGATTTCTGTTAGTTGTTGCTCAGGTGAGGAACCTCTCTCAACACCAGAACAACGTTGATTCTTTAAGACCCAGAACCCAAAAGTTGGGTCCCTGCCCAGGTACTAGGACCTGACCTTTCCATAGGAGCACTGCCAACACGATCCTGAGAAGATCCGTAAGTGTAGGCTGTGCAAATATTTCCAGCCCCTGTGCAGCTGCCAGAAGCAGCATTACTCACCCTCTGGTTAAATTACAATATTGTTTTACCTCACAGTACTCTTTGAGAGCTCACAGGAACCTTTGGCAGATGGCCGCTTTGCATTTCTTCAGTGTCCTAAACATGAAATCCGTCTGTTTACTCTTGCTTCAGGCATAATCTCAGCAGTTTTAATCTCTGTTCCTCTCTCTGGCATTTACATACACACACTTTCAAAAAAAATCAGAGTTTAGTCTCAGGATATTATATTCAGAGCTTTTAACTCAGCAGGAAGAACTGCAACTTCAAGAATATAGAGATCAGTAAACCTGTAAGGAGCCTATATCACATTATTAACTGCTACATAAACCTTGCATTGCTCTCAAGCTACCTGAAAGCATCTTAAAACCTGGTGCCCTTTATGAAGTTTGCTCTGTCATTTACTAACTGTGCCACAGCCAACTGGATTATTGGGCCTTTCCCAAAAAGAAAACCTCCTGGCAAGGGAAAGCAAAGCAATGGGATGTTTGGTAGCACCACAGGAGATGTCCAGGAGCAGTCCTGGGACAAGCGGGTTCCCATCACTCCTTCTGGGTCATCTTGAACTCAGCCCTCAGATCAAGAGATTGATCTTTCAGACATCTTTTGAGCTGCAGAGAGGCAAGTTTCCAGACCCGAGAGTAACTGTAGGTGAGTCATTAGTCAAGTCCATAAAATGTCAGAATGCCCCAAATCTTCTTCAACAACTAAGTGCAAAAGTAAGCCCATTTCTGCAGAAGAGTTGTGTGTGATTTGTATCTCGCTTCTCTCTGCTTGTACTTAGTCCAAGGGAAAAGGCTCCCTAGGTTCCACAGTATTTCTTGGTTTAGGACGTATAACAAACTTCTAGTGCAGATGGGGCTTAAAGAAGATTCAAGGAGTCACAAGCAAAACATACTCAAGAGGCAGGGAAGGGCAGAAAGAGGAGCAGACCACCGTGGCGGACTGTGCTCGTGTCCTGCAACATCTGGATGAGAGGGCTCACCAGGAAGGGCTCAGGCCTGGTGCTGTGATGCTGCCCATGGCTGTGCCCATGCAGGCACGGACAGGACTCCAGCTGTGCCAAGGGGATCCTGGATTAAATCCAGTGGAGGTCCCCGGAGGTTATACCGGTTTATGTGACCTCTTCCTGGGGTGGAAGCTAAATTTCAGAGAGTGTGTTCCGGGTTTGTTGAAGCATTCCCTGCAACGCAGTAGAGATGTTCATCTCTTCTGCTGCGGATGCTGTAGAACCTGCTGAGCAGTGGCTGCTTATGAGCACTGTGTCAGCCACAGACCTGAGGACCCTCCTGCATTGCTGGTAGGAGGGTGCTGGGGAGAGGAATGACAGGCTGCCTGCTTTTTGCAGGATTTCAGTTCAGTTCTGGTGTCAGGCACCAAACCAAGGTGGCTCCAGCCATGCAACCATGCTGGGACTGACTACCAGCTGCAAAGGTGGATTTACAGTAAATACAAAAATGTGGCTCCATATAGATGACATGCTACTTTCCATATTTAAATTTATTAGGAAAACAAGATGAGGCAAAAAAAAGGCTTGCCTGACGTAAATCTGTGACTTTCTTCACCCTGGCCTGTTCTTTTGATTCCTGCCATGGCCCTGCCTCGGTCAGTTCCTGATGTGGCTCGATCTCAGCCTCTCCCTTTCTTCACAGCTCACCCACACTCTGCCCATCACTCATCTCGTGTCAGTCTCCATCCCACAAGGCTTAAATCATTAATAAAGTCAAATTCTCCTAAGAGTCTGCCTGCAAGTGATGAGCAGAGAGGCCCTGGGAAGTGGCAACGCTTTCAGGAGATGCTTGTATTTGTGTGAAGCAGATCCAAACCAGAGGAAGACTTAAATTCAGGCCTTCTGTACCTCAGAGGCACTACAGGGTTACCAGCCAGCACGGGACAGTGTCACTGTGTCTCCTGCTCTTCCCTCCAGCCCTCCACTATTTGCTTTGGAAGAAAAAGCATTTTCTAAGAGAAAGAATATGGAGATGCTGGTTTAGCAGAACTCCTGCTCTCTGGCAGGGAGCCTATATCTTCACCCCCTTCCTGGAGAGTTTTACCAGGGTTGAGTGGAAAAGAGTTTTCCAATCACTTTGCATTTGAGACTTTGAAAATGATCTATATTCCAGCACCGAAGACAATCAAAAACTTCTGTGAACTGAAATGTCAAGAATCCTCTTGCAGCCTGGGACTGATTCATTCAAACCGGAGCCCTAAAAAGTTATTGAACATTTTGTCTTTGACCTTGAAAATATTCTTTTTTTTTACTTCAAAAGTCAAAACGTTATTTTTTCCATTATTTTAAAACAACTCTTTTTAATTTAAAAAGCTGACATTTTCCCCACTGACTGTCCCAACATTTGAATGATAAAGAAATTTAGGAAATGCCAATAATCCAAATAGCTCACAAGCTTTATTTTTAGTTCACAGAGATTAAACATCCTTCACATTAATGAATGTTCTGTGTTTTACTTCAGTTCATACATTTTCCTCCCTTAGTGAATAACAGACCTCTCAGAAATCAACACAGCTTGTTAGGAAAAAGACAAAATGCCTATTAAATTATCAAGTGCATTTCTCATCAGAGTGCAGCCATCATTCTCTGCAAAGAAGCACTACAGCTTAATTGACTTTCTAGAAAAAGCAGTGTTTAGGCAGATGGTACTGAGAATCATCTGAGTGTCATTCTTTAAATTGCCCTGGTTAAGTGGTGGGGACATTTGGGAAACAGGAGAAGGTGAGAGTGGGCACTGCAGCTTGGGCACTGCGGCTTGGGCACTGCATCGCCCTGCAGCCACTGCGGGAGGCATTGGCTGCACACCCGGATGGCCCTGGCAAAGCCCCTGGAGGCAGCTGGCTGGAGGTCACTGCTTTGGTCAGTCAGTGTCACACAGGCTTTGTGTCTGGGCTCAGTGCCCGCAGCGTGGCACACAGCTGGGCAAAGAGCAGGGACTGCTGGGTGTGATGCAGGGGCAGCCAGGTCTTTGCTTAAAAATGGTTAGTGAACCTTTCCAGGAAAAGAAAAACAATCCTGAAAAAAAAAAGTACTTCCATTCAGCTATGAAATAAAAAAATCTATGAAAACGGATTCCTATGGGTCCAAGATGGTACAGAGCTGGCAAGCTGAGCCAGGTGAGCATCCCTGAGTACCTGCACGTCCAGCTTGGAGCAGGGCACTCAGAAGTTTGGATGTTAGTGCAGGGACAAAGTGCCCCCTTGAGGAGCCTGTGTGTCCCTCTGTCACCATGCAGAAACAGGCTGAAGCGTTTCCCAACAAAAGACAACCTCTCTACTGCTTGTTCACCTGAAAACTGAAGATGCTGCAGAGGTAAATTAAGCTTCAAGGCAGTAGAGTTAAAATAGAAATCCTATTACTGAACTTTCCAAGGCCCATTCCTAAAGTGAATATCAATACTCTGCTCATTAACAGGCTTCTGTAGAAACAAAGCCCATTTGCTTCAATTCTTCTGAATTTCATTCTCATTATTTTGGTTCTGCATTCAAATGATATATTAAGTAGAAATAAAAATAAATCCTGAACAGTTTTAGGCTTGTGACCTTTGGAGAAGTGCTGATATTGGCGATCATCTCCAGAACACTGTTTTTTCATTAAAAGAATGGAAAATATTCCTTCAAGTGACAAATCTATTCAGAAGCTTTTCAGAGCAGGAAAGATCCCTACCTATAAATTATTTAGACTTAGTCTTGCTGGGAAATTTAGCAGTAGAATCAATGGCAAGCACAGAGGAACAAGAATATTTTAGGATCACGGGCCATCCTGCCCTTTTCCTGCTGTGTTTCACTGCCGAAGCTGTCAGAAGAGCCTGTCAAACAGCTAAGCCCATTGCTTAGGACTGTCTCCCTGCAAAGCAGAGAGGAAATCCTTTAAATGGGATTTTAAGAGCAGTTGGAGTCAGACTGCAGCTGCTGAAACATTTTTCTGGCAACGTGACAGCTTCAGTGAGCGTCAGGAGATGCACCCAGCCAGCACAGGAGCTTTTAGCTGGGAGCTGGCCTGGCTACTGGGACAGGACAACTGGTTGCTCGTCTGGTTGCCAAACCACCCAAGAGCTTTTATACTGTGCCAAACAAAGCTTTTAGAGCTGCCCAGGGAGCAAAATGGAAAGGAACCTGGGAATTACTTCAAAAATCTTCCTTCCCAATGCAATCCACAGCAGCTCTGGCTACTCTAAAACAAGTCTGCTCAGATAAAAGCCATAAGTGCCTTTGCAGTACAAAAGCTCAGCCTACCTGGTTTGCAAGCCCAGGACAGATTTTCTTCAGGATAGATGTGCCCTACGTGTTAGTATCTGGGAAAACCCAGGGCATTGCAGCCAAGTCTTGTGGGTGGATGCCAAGGTGAAGGAACAGCAGGGCAATGCAAGGCTGCCCTTGCTGGAGCAGCAACCAGCTGGGTCCCACTGGACTCTGCTGGGATGGAGTGAACAGGACTGGTGCCACAGGCGCTGCCCCGCAGGTGGAGAGTGCACCGTGTCAGGGAAGAGGTGCAGAAGCTGCCACCATTGAAAAAGCCTCCCTCCCTCTGTAAATCTGCCTGGGCTGTGGTGGAAGACCAGAGGTGTTAAAGAGAAGCACAGAAGGTTCATGACACTTCCTCTTCATCTGTCTTTGCACTGTCTGCTGGGGATGCTTGCAGAGTGCCCCTCCATGCCAGTGATCATGGGCTCTTGGATGCAGATTGCAAGGACATGACATCCAGGCTGCTTTCCTAATCCCAACCCCCAGCAGGTAACACTTGCCAAACAGGGCTTTCCTCAAACAGGAGCTCTCCCCATCTGTGACAGCAGTAACAAAACACAGGAGAAGCACCATCTGTTCATCTAATGGGTACCAGTGGTATCAGTCCTCGCCACAGCAGTTACAGACTTTAATAAATACATAGAAATCATTTTTTCTAAATATGGGGAATTGGCCTAACCACAGAATTACTATTCCAGCAGGGTTTATTGTTATTGATATTGCACCAACAGCCCGCCTTTGTAGCAAACATCCCAGGCTGGTACAGCAGTGTTGAGTCCTGTAACAAATCCTTAGTGCTCAGATGCCCATTCCTTGCTGTGTGCCAAGGGAAAGTGGGAGTGTGAGACGTGGTGGAGGCGGCTCCTGCCCCAAGCATCCCCAGCAGCAGCCTGGGGCGGAGACAGCTCTCTCCAGAACCTTTCCCCTATGGCTTTACAGGCACAGGCTGGGGCTCACAAGCACCTCATGTGTCCTTGGCCCTGCATGCACAGCCTTTTCCAGCATCACCGTCTTTCTTTGACCCTAGCATTCCCATCATAGAGAATTTGGATTGTCTTCTAGTTTAACAAATGCCACAAGTGCCATATGGACTGCAGATGTTTTGAAGTAGAGAAAAATACAGTCCCATCCTAAGCTGAGAGGGATGCTCCCAGCATCCAGTGTCACTGGCCAGCCAGGAAGCAGAGCAAGGTCTGTCCTGTGGCCTTATTGCTCTCTGGAGTTTCTACTCGCAGATTTTGGACTCTCTAGAGGTGGCTGTAAGACAAGCACTGTTTTAATGGAACTTTTCCTGGCAACAGTGATTTGCCCTAAGCAGGGATGTGGGATAAATAACCTTGCCTTGCTTCCTGAAAGGAAGAAAAACCACACACCAGAGGCGGACTTGGGTGGCATGGAGAACATCAGGCAGGTTGAGAATGTCACCTCCAAGCACTTCATAGTTTGGAGCAAGCGTGGAGCATTACTGAAAGGAAATTTCATTCCCAGAACCCAAAGCCAGGAGCCATGGGACCAGCTGTGCTTTCAGATACTTCTATTTTCCCTGCTTTGCTAACAGATGGTACCTTCGGCAATTAAAATAAATAACATTTTGTTGCCTAAGCTACGACTGCTGGCATGAGCTTTCAGATAAAAAGAAAATACCCATGTACAGGGCTGTGTTATAGGATGCTTTTAAAGATGCTGAAATTACCAGAGAAAGGAAGGGCTCTAAGAGTTACCATTCCATTGACAGCAGCAGGGATTGCTGAATTGGGCTCTCTCATCTGACAAATGCCGAGCAGGGTTCCAGGAGCACATGGGGCTGTACCAACCAGCCTGCTCACTAATGACAGACCCACCAGATCAGTGTGTGGGCACTGCCTCATTGCTGTTTTAGTCAATAAACCCCACTGGGTGAAATTACCAGCATGTTTATTACAAATAATATTTGACAGGATGAAATTAGCACATAGATGCTCTTATGTTGGTTAATGAGGTCTGAAATCTAATCCTATAAATCATCAACAACTGCCAGCTGGTGACAGACAGATGAAAAGCAGAGAGGGTGGTTATAACACATCCACATCACTGCAGTGACAAGGGTTTGAAATAGCAGCATACCTTTATGCAGGACAGCACTGATTGGGAAACAATCACGTGTGTACCGTGGCTGCAGAGCTTCCCTTTCAAGCAGACATCGTGCTGGGGAGCTGGGGTGCAGTTCAGGGCTGCTGAAGTGATCGAACCTTCCACTACATCCAGGTGCAGCTTGATGGGTCCTTCAGCCAGCTGTTGGGTGAGAAAGACATGATCATGTCCCTCCAACAAAGAAGTTGCACTGCTATGACAGAACAGGCTACATCTGAGTTTACAGACCAAATGGAAAGAAAAGTGTCTGTGGGCTATCCAACCCTGGCTGGTACCAGTGATAATAAAGGCAAATCATGGCCAGTCTTAAACTGTTGGACATTTATAAGAAATGCATGCTCTAATTTGCAGAATTCAGCATCCAATAGAATCCCTCATTCTCACGATTTAGGAAGCAGTCAGGCTTTCTAAATATACATCTATTCTTAATCAAGGTCTATAGTAAACAAAACAAGAGCGAGTAAATTACTTTATTACTGCAATTTGCATTTACTGTCCAGCATTTTTTATTTAGGAAGTAGATCTACTTAAAAGACCACCACAGGTAGGAGGAGGACAGGAAGCAAGAGTGTGTGTGGGGCATCAAAACCACTCCCCACCTCCCGTGCACAGCTGAATCACAGCTGTAAGCACATCTCTGCACACAGGTCTCTTCATAGCTGGGCTTGCTTATGGGCACACACATCTCCTGCTTTAGTGCCCAATTCACAACATGTTCAGTATTGGGAACAAATTCCAGGACTCTACTTATTTATTTACAACATCCAGTCATCACCTGGGGTTCTATCTGGTCTAGACAGCCCCTTCCCACCTGGCCCTTCTAGCAAGCATTGCAGTCTTTGCATAAAGGATAAATAAGCACCTCCTAGCGTGTTCTATGACTTAGACAAGCACTTTCCAGAAGAGCAGAATATTCTTCCCTGTAGGCTGGATTCTGGGAGAGAAGTATCTGGTGAACATTTAATATATGACTGAGTACTGTGCAAAAATTATAGCCCTAAATATTTACTCACTGCTGCTTGCCCTGTGCTTTAGATTATCCTGTGATGAAGTTATAAAATATCCATACATATTTAAGCTTTCTCTTGTTTTTAACCCACTACAATCTGCTGCATCACTCACGGTTTAACTTCAATTTTAACAGTGCTCATTTGGTTTTTCCACCTATGCAAATGTGCTGCTAACACTTCACCTCACCCCTGTCGTATCAGTGTTTAATAGCATCCTACAGCAGTGTAAGATTTGCTGTGGAGAGGGAGCTGGAAGTGTTTATCCTGGAGAAAAGGAGGCTTGGAGGGGACCTTTCTGCTCTCCACAAATCCCCAGAAGGATGATGTAACAAGGTGCGGGTCAGTCTCTTCTCTCAAGTAGCAAACAGTAGGGCAAGAGGAAACGGCCGCAAGTTGTGTCAGGGAAGGTTTGGACTGGATATTAGGAAGAAATTCTTCAGAGAAAGGGTTATCAACCACTGGAACAGGCTGCTCAGGGCAGTGGTGGGGACACCATCCTGGGAGGGGTTTAAAACACGTGTGGATGTTGTGCTTGGGGACATGGCTTAGTGGTGGCCTTGGCAATGCTGGGTTAATGTTTGGCCTTGATGATCATTTCCAGTCTAAATGAGTCTATGTGTTTTGACAATAACAACTGCAATATTTACATATTTCTTGTATCTTATATTTTCCTCAGTTCTTTGGTATTTCAAGTCATGTCAGCCTCCCACTGGGGATCAGACCTTCTAGGCTGGATGCTGCAAGTATTTCCCTTAGAATCAAAGAGGAAATGTAGCAGGATATGTGTGAATTACTCATATTCACCAAGGAAATAACTGTGCTCTGAAAATTTGGGATGAAGAAATACCTCATCTAATAAACAATATTCAAAAAAGAATAGCTCACTGATGCACTGCATTATTTTAGCATAAGGTTATATATGCCATCTCCATTCTATGAGAAAGAAACATTTCGGATCGCCAAGAACCAGCACATTACAGTGACACCTGTGAATACTCCTCCTACTCAGTGAACTGGGAATTAACTCAGAAAGAAACCAAACTTCACCGTCTGTGTAAGAGACTTTGCCTGTACCCTGGGTATTTTTTGAAGCATGCTTTCTTGCTCATTGCTCACTGAAAAGATTTGTGGATGACTGTTATATTGCCCAGGGAAAAAGGAGGTTCATGGAAAGCCAGTATGAGAACCTGGAAATAGTCAATGGCAATATGAGAGGCAAAGCAGGAAGCTCCCTTACTTGGCATTGATAGGTATAAAGAAACTTAATTAGTACCAGCAGTTACAGTAATCCTCAGAGACTTTGACCCTGGAGCTGATCTTAACTGTACAACTCCTTATCACACACCAACAAGCAAGGACAAGCTGATCAGGCTTCTCTCATGAGCTACCACAGAGGAACAAGAAACCCACAAAAAAACCAAAAATATGTGACACATGTAAGGCCACTGCTAAAGTGCAGAGGCTGAAGGGGTCCGAGCTGCAGGAGACCTCAGCGGGTCAGTCTCAGCTGGTGCAACCCTGTGTTTGGGAGAGAACTGGTGTGGGAAAGGTTTGACAGAGAAAGTGTGCGTTCTGACAAGTTCACTTTGAGAAAACATGGCTCTCAGGGATTTGGGACATAGGCAGGATCTAACTTAGGATGACAGCAAATGCCTGGGCTCCTCGTGGTGAATGAACTGTCAGCAGTAAGAGGAAACGTCTTTGAAAAAGCTGGGCACTAATTCCAAGTACGAGGCACAGAGCAAAGAATGTGATCTGGTTACATGCCTTTTATGTTTCGATATCAAACTGCCTTCCAACCCACAAACAACAATAGATTTTGCTCAGTTGCTTGCTCTGCTGATATAACCTTATCACTCCCAGCACATAAAGTGCAGCAATGGCTTTGCTTCTGCAGTCACTATCCTTTACAGCCGTACTTATATGCTATGAGATTAATCTGCAAACATTCATTGTGAGTCTCTTAATGCAAATAACCCACTTTTTGTAGTCATTCCATGAAAAAGATTACATTTGCAAAAGGATACAGGGCTTTAAAACGTTGTCACATCTTGCAGCCTCTCAATGCAATGCATTTCTAAGTCCACCTTGTCATAGGAAGCAGACACACCATTCAAAAAAACCAAGAGCCTGCCTCTCTTAGTTTTAGAGGTAACAAAAATAGGAGAGCTTTCCTTGATGTAAGACTGGGGAGGAGAAGAATTCTGCTCAAATCCCTGTTACTGTGCACACAGTAAGGCTAATGGATGGCAACTGCACTTCTAATGAAGGTGTACTGTGACTTACTGAAGACAGCCCTGCAGCAATCACCCAGCTGGCACAGAAAGGATCCTTGCTTGGCACGTGGAATGTGGGAGAGGACTCACTTCCCACCCTGCAAGGACAGTCCCTGGGATCTGGAAGGCCCAGCCTGAGCTGTCATGCCTGGGATGCCCGTACTGCAACAGGTGGTGGTTGCCAGCGATCCCCTATCTCTCATCCAGTGTTCAGGAGGTGCTCTGGGATCTCTGGTCCATAAGGAAGTCCAGGATTCAATTCCTCCTTCTGGCCTTCACAGGGCTTTCTGTGGGTTCCATCTCCCAGAACTGACCGCTGCTGTTTTGCAAAAGCCAAACCTTTAAGTATTTGATCACCTAACCTTAAAAGGGCCTCAAGACCACAGCAATTCTCAAAGCTGCGATGACTGCCTCTGCTAGCAGTGAAAAAGCAATTACTCAAACCAACTGATGGCAGACTATTCAAGCTGAATACTTAAGGAGTTTCAGAAGCTTATCAGGGATCTCAATTTTGTGACTTGTTTTCAAATTTCCTCCGCAAGTCATGTGTCAAAAAAAGAATGCAAATAAACAATGAAAAAGATATTGAAAATATTATTTCAGTCAGCAGTAAAATGAAACAATGCAATGGAAGATTAATTTCCCCTCTGCATGTGCTGAGCGATGACACAAATACTCATTTCAAAAGATGCAAAAGGCATTGTGCCCCAAAAGATGGAGCATGATTACAAGCTTAATGGGTTGTTTAACTTGATAAAGTGCCAGTTTCTAAATAGAAACTGTGCTTTAAATATTTAATCAAATTTTGAACAGTCTTCTATTTTTTTTTCCTTGGCTAAAAACAGACACCAAAAAATTACATTTTTCTTTAAGCATCCAAAAATATTGATACAGAAATTAAGCAGGAGAGGGAAGATTTAGGTAAATTTGAACCTATTTAGATTCCTTCTAATCAAAGCAGTGAAGCTTCAGTGCGGATCCCAGCCCCTTGTCAAACACATCACCCAGCAGAGATTTGCCTTTGCCTTTTGACTTTCCAATGGCTTACACACCTACAAGTGGACACAAGGAGGGAGGGGTTCTATCCCTGTGGCTCCAGTGCCTCACACCAAGCACCAGTGTGGTACCACTGCCACAGCCTGGAGTCCTCTCACTGCCCTCGCCCAGAGAATTGAGAGCCCTGGTATGAGGCTGACCACAGAACATGCCAAACACACCGTGCATTAACCTCACCAGCAGGGACCCTTTGCCTCTCATCAAGCCTTTTGCATTGCTGCCCTCTCCCACTTGCTTTAATCTCCATCAATATTTTTGTCCCTTCCTACCTGCAGCCCCTGAGCAGTTCAGGACATCCCCTGGTTGTCTTCCCTTCTGCCACATGAACTTGAAAAACCTTTATCTTTCCATCAAAAGATCTGCAAACATTTAAAAGAACTAGAAAGGACACGTCAAAC
Organism: Callaeas wilsoni; assembly: GCA_013398955.1. Classification (NCBI taxonomy): domain Eukaryota; kingdom Metazoa; phylum Chordata; class Aves; order Passeriformes; family Callaeidae; genus Callaeas; species Callaeas wilsoni. The sequence goes on along the minus strand of VWPU01009723.1, from coordinate 94,773 downwards.
AGTCCTGTTGGAACTCAGGCCAAGGCCATTGTCTGCTATTTTGCCACCTCAAATATGACGTGGCAAAAGAAGGATGAAAATAGGTTCTGAGATCCCTTCCGAGCCAGAGGGATCCCCAACCCGCCTCTGAAGGACCAGGGTGCCCAGACACTGTGGGAGCAGTGAGCTGATGGCGCAGGAATCCTGCTGGCTTTAGCTTTGAGCCCACAAGGGCTGGCTCACCCACCTCGAGCTGCCCACACTCACAGTGTCACCGTTGTTCCCTGGCAGGCGCTGGCCAAGGACCAGAGCACATCACAGTAGCCCAGCTCCAAAAACCCGAGAGGCTTTTTCCTTTCCAAACACTCCCATGTGCCCTCTCCAGTTGTCACCTCCCGTGAGAGAGAAAAGCTGCTGTCCTTGTTGTTGCCAAGGCCACAGCACTGGACTTTGAAAGAAGGAAACACCATTGTGGCCAGCAATTTTCAAACCCAATGACAGATTGCTCCCCGAGTGCAGCAAGCCAGCGTCCCCGACACGTGGCTCCAGCCCCAGCCCAGTGGAGCAGGGATGGGAACAACCCCCTCGGCAGGCACAGGGCTCAGCTGCTTGCAGAAATGGGTCTTTGGCAGCCGGGAACAAATTAACATTCAAGTGAGTCTGTTTGGATAACAGAAAAAGCAAAAACTCTGCATGGCAAGTGATCCCTTTTAGAGCAGCATTACAAGCCTGGCAGTTGTCCAACTGGCACAGTAGCTCTGAAACAGTGAGCACACACCACTTAGCTGGTGATGTGTAAAGGGCACCCCTTTAACCATTTCTGTCTTGAAAACTGTCTTATGAAATTTTTGAACTTGGGTTGTATTCCTACGTCACCTGAATCAGCTGTGTATCGTTCTGCACAGCTATTAGTTCCAGGCTCTAAATAAATCTAGCATCTGTGTCACTCACCAGCAGTAACAGTGTGACACTTCTTCTTTCAGTTTGCCTGTTTTCCCTTAATTTTGGCACAGATGGCTGGGTGATGAAGTCATGCATACTTCCTAAAGTGACTGGTTTTGCACCCTTCATTGTTTTATCTATCAGAAGCTCCCTGTGTTTGGAACTATAAAACCCACTGCAGCCCCAGCTATCGTTTAAACTTCCCTTAAAGCTCCCTTTTCCAATCCCTTTTTCACTAATGCCCTCACTGGATCAAACTTCACAGTCAGCTGTCCAAGGTGTGCTGCTCCTTGGTTTTATCACAGAATATTTTAGCCAAGCCATAGATACCTCACAGCCCAGTCTGACTTTTCTAGAAGAGACCTGTTGGGATCATGTCTCTCCTCCACTGAGCGTCATGGGCACAAAGGGGCAAATCCAGATGGAAGAATCCTCAAAGCAGCTGCCTGGAACCTCTGTCTGCTTCCTCAGGTGCCAGAACACTGGCCATGCCCCTGGAAGAGAGAGTAAACATTCATGCTGATGCAACCCCACAAGAACACCCTGCCATTTACAAAGGAATGAGAAAGAACTGATATGCACAGGCAGGGATATTACTCACCCACACAGGCACAAATAAAACAGAGTCACAGGGAGTACCTCTGGAGACTTCCATCCCCTGATACACTGACAGAGGGAACCACCATATTCAGAAAGGCATCTGAAAGCAGAAGCATGTTCTTCTGTGGATCAGTTTACACCCACCATAGTCACTCCATTGATACCAGTGAGGTTTCCTGCAGGATAAATTCCTGATCAGCACTGAGTTAGAAAAAATAAAATCTGCCCCTCATGGGGTTTTTGCCATTGTTTGTCTTGCTGGAACTTTTTTTACATCTGATCTCATTGTTTCTATTCTGGAACTCATTACTTTCACTTGGTCTGCAGCTATCCTGACAACAGCCAATTTACAAGATTAAAAATTTAATGTTAAAGAAAACCCCTTTAAACTAAAAACTAGCAATCTGAACAAAGAAGGTCTAATGAAGTAACTATATGCAAACAAGCAGATTGCATAGGTAGCAGAAATGGAGAGACAATAATAAGAAAAGGAGCAGTAATAGGAAAAGCTGCTTTGGTAACTTAGGTAGGAAAATGGAAAACCTTTTGCCTGATATGTATTTAAAGGCCAATTGGACATGACAGGTTTTGGAACATGAGGGCTTTACCCCTGGCATGAGTGAGGCCCATAAAAACCACACACTTCAAGATCTGACTTTGTGAACACAATTTCTGAACCAAATCCTCAGTGTTTCTTGCCTAGTCTAAGTCACCAAGAGCCAGGTGATGGGAGGGATGAGACTACCCCAGGCATTACAGGGAGGGCTATCCAGTCAGCCTGGGACACACATCCTCCCTGCAGCCTTGCAGCACATTGGGATGTTTTTGATGCCTGCTCCTGCCCAAAGTGTTTTTGAAGTGTTTGATGCTTCACAAAGCCACCTGCAGGGACCAGCTGAGCACAGCTCAGCTCAAGACTGACTTATAGATGGTTTTCCCTTGTGAGCAGATTCGTGTTTGAATTTCATTAAAAACATGCAGTTCTGCACAGCCCTTTGTGGGATCAATGCCTCCAGCCACTCTGGCCAACTTTGAGACCAGGGTTGTGGCTTTTCACACCATGTCATTGCTGCATGCCACATTCACCCCAAAAAGCAGCTGGGTTTGCAGAGTTCAGGACCCCCCACAGGACACAGGCTCAGCTAATGCTGCAGCTTCTTCTGAAGACCACTTTCCACAGACAGACCAACAGACAGCAGCCGCTCAGCTCCGTGCAGAGGGACCTTACCAACCTTTTACTCCTTTCTGCAACATACTTGCAGCAGTCTACCTTTCCTTCCCAGATCCAAATGAACTGAGCACATGCCAGTCTACCAGCAGGTGAATGTCTCACTTGCAGGACTCAATTTGTTTTGCTCAGAAGACGAAATATCAAAACTACCTTATTGTGCTGGCCTGACTGAGGCTCACAAGAGCACGAGAGCAGCCAGGGTCACTTGTGTTTATAGCCATTCAAGCTCAGGGGGAAAGTCTACTACAAGAGCTGTTTAGGAGTCGATTTAGAGCACAGAGGAGAGGGGACACCCAGGGTGGTGGCAGCAAGGGGACACACAGATCTGCTGGTTCACACAACCAGTGCAGAAGCCACTCTGCTGGGCTGGAGAAGACTGGGCTCCCAAGGAGGGCTGCCTGCACAGACTGATCCCAAGCTGCACCACCTTCCAGAGCTGGATTTTCTCCTGGGAGCATATTTGAGCTTATTTAGCTTAGTGCATCAAAAGTAAAAAATAATAGACAAAAACATCAAGAAATGCAAGACAAAATTAGCTAGGATAAAACCTGTGTGATGGGTGGCATTATAAATGCCTAGGAATAATCACAGCCCACCCAAGACTTATTTTCAAAGGAAAGTAGCTCAGCTTTGATGCCTTTGGAGTCCAAGGACTTTGGCTTTTTGTTTAAACTCCTTGCATTGTGTTTCATGTTTTCTCAGGGGAAAACACAGGCATCAGAAAAACACCCTTTTAAAGTAGGCTGCAGCTGAAGAAATGGCTTCATCTCCTGTGAAGAGGTAAGAAGTGCTTTGCTTTTCAGGAGGTTGAAGTAAACAAAAATCAGCAATCAAGGGAATCAAAGTGCCCAAAGAGTCTTTGCTCACTCCTTGTCAGTGCTGAACAAGTTCTATTAAAACGAAAAAACCACACCAAGCCACAACCCCAGAATCACAACAGATGTTCAGGCACTCACGCTTCCCTGTCTGGCTACAAGAGGAAGAAGTGACATAGCAAGAAGAGATGCTGAAGTGTACTTTTCTACAGGAAAACAAAAATAAAAGCTCTGTGAGAGACACATTCAAGACCTGCACCCTGTGGAGCGCAGCAGGAGCATTGCTTGTGCTCACCACCGCATTCCTGCTCCTCACAGTCCCGTGTGATGATGCATCAGGAGCCCCAGGGCTTTTGCTTCCTGCTGTGAGGGCTGATGTTTGCCTCCATCCCCATGCAGCCCTGCTCCAGCTGCCTCTTGCAGCACCCCTGTGAGCTGTGACCATTGCTCAACCCTTCTGTCCTCCTCTCCAGGTGGTGGTGGAGTCCTGCTCCCAGCCTTCTAGTGTCACTGAGTTCTCCCACACCCTCTAATCATCCCCACAGCCCAGCCAGGGGCATGGCAGAGCCAACAGGGCCACAGATGTCATCCTGCCCATAGAAGACCCCATGGAGCACTCAGACAATTCCCTGCAGCCCTCCCATGAAATACTGGAATTAGGTTGGAGGCCATGCGGGTGAGGGGACAGGGTGATGGCACTCAATGGCTGATTGGCAGCACTCAAAAACTCAAGCAAGGAGCAGATGGTGTCTCAGAAAGCGCTGCATGTACCTGGCCAGGGGCCAGAAACACGCTGGCCACCGCACCAATTTATCAGCAGCAGACAACTCTGCAAACAGCCTGCAGACATGCTCCTGCATAAATCACAGAGCCTCAGACAGGGTGAGGAACCCCATCCACAGAGTCCAGGGCAGCGAAATGCTGTGTCTTAGGAAAGGCAGGGGTGCTGACAGCAGCAGAAGGCAGTCGGTGCAGCACAGCCCCAGGAGCAGCAGGGCAGGAGGAGGCGTCTCAGAGAGCTGCCTGCCACCCTCCGCTCCTGGCAGAGATGGACTCCGGGTGCTGAAGTCCAGCATTCATGTTTTAGCTTTGTATTTTCCTTAGGCTGGCCGTGTTCTTATTTCCCTCATGAAAACACTGCTCCAGGGTTTGCCCCATCTCCCCACAGTGCTTCCACATCACTAATAACTTCATATCTCCCATGTAACCCTTAGCCACTGCTGCAGACTGCGAGCCACTGTGCCTGGCCGGTCCTGGGAAGCAGCAGATGGGCACAAATCCTCCCTGCTGTAGCAGAAAGGCTACGCAACAGGACCAACCCTGCCCTATTCCCCACCACAGGATCTACCTCCCCATCTTCAGGCAATGTGGATTTCAGGTTTCTGCAATAGTCAGATGGATTTTGATGCTTTTTATGATCAAATGCATGTGTCAAGCAGGGCCCTTCTAGATAAAGTGTTTTCAATGAAAAGGCTGTTTCTAGTCCTATAAATGATGGCGTTATTTGAAATAGGAAAGTCATTAGCAAGCCGTTGCCGATCAGCATTTAATGAACCAGAATACAAGAAAACTACTACCATAATTATATGCTGTGGTACTTTTGCATTTTCTTTTATTAAGTGAATGAAAAATAAAGTGACCACAATTATCTGAGATTCCAAATGAAATCTCCCAGCCCTCCCACAGTTACTTGACTATGTGACACTATAGTGTTTCCTCTGACTGCACAGATGATAAGAGGAGGCCACCCTGGGGTGCAGCACCATGTGCATTGTATAGGCAAACACAAGAGAGAGGCAGTTTTACCTACCACAGGATGTGGATACAGCTATTTTTAGGCAAGGACCAGATCTTCTCTTCACCAAAATCAATAAGCTCCACTGAAGTGCCATCAGGCCAAACCTGGTGTCAGCCTGAAGAAAAAGACCAGGTTCATTGGTTACATGTGGTCAGTGCCAGTCCCTGGGTGGCAGGAGGGCTCAAACTGGCTCAGAAACACTGGAAAGCTCCCAAAATACCCAGAGGAACAAGGACATCCCCTTCCAGCAGCACGCCACTCTGCTAGGCTGGGAAGGTGTCAGCGAAGGGAATCTCCTGTTGGGTTGTGGTACCTGTGATATGACATTAATTGAAGGTGACTACGCTGCTGCCTCCCAGGAGTGCCACCATGGCTACCAAGGTTGTGCTGCGGCAGCCAGGAGGGCACTGACACACTTTAGACTTCTGCTCTGCAGTGAAGTCTGTAAACCCGGTGACCTGACACCGCTTGACAGACAGAGGAGAAGACATCCAGCATATTGAGGCTGTTAGCAAGAGCCAGGGAACAACAAACAGTGTCGTGCTATGAAATTAAATGGAAATGCAATAAAAGTCTCACATGGGAAAATATGCAGATCAACCTGAACTTTGTCACTTTGCGGAATTACAGCATGTTTGGTGACAGGGATTGCTTTTCAACTGGAAAGTAACAGATTTTTCTCTCTGATGTTGCTGAAATCTGGACATAAAAAGCGGTTTTCTTAGGAGGTGGCAGTAGAAATACAATAGAGCTTCTAGAGGATGTCACTTCCTTTCATTCAAAGGGATATCGATTTTAAGGGGAATTGAAGTTTTAAACAAGGATTTTTCTTATGTTTGTCAAAAGCAGGGAAAAGTGACAACTGCTTGTTGGCTGTTGGCTCGTGCTGAGCCAACCCTTTGAATATTATTCCAGTTGATTAAATTTGCATTGCTAATAGGGGAGAAGCCATATGCCTTGCACACCTGTAGAATACAGCTCTGGGTTTTGAAAGGTTATTAACGCACCATTGTGTTCTGGCGAGGAAGGATTTTATCAGAGCACGATGAGGAGCTGCTGGGGGTGCAGAGAATCCCCTTTCACTGCTCCCCTCCCATGCTGTGCATGTGCTCCCTACACAGCTTACCCCAGAGCTGGCTACACAAGTGTAGCAGCAGGGGAGGGAAGAAACCTGCCTCTTCCTAGGCAAAAGCCCTTCATCTTTAGCAGGGAAGTGTCTATCAGGGCAGCATGAAGTCTCACTTAGAAAAAGAAAAAAAAAAAAGAGCATGCAAGAGATTTAAATCTTACAGAATGGCTCATAAAGATAATAGAATTGGTGCTCTCTGTATGACTTCAGCTGAATTTTAAATGTCTTGGGTAAAACTGAAGGGTTTGTTTTTCCTGTTGTCCGGTTAGGAACTTTGTCATCACTAGAGATTGCTGAAATTATTGCTTTCTCCTTCAGGTCATATTCTAAAAATTAAACAGACTACTCCTACTCCCCTTACGACTTTGTAGAGGGATTTTATCCTGATTAAAGCATTAAAAATTAATGCCACTCAGAACAAGTCCCTTTGGATTCTACAGGCTGCAGCTATTGCCTGTCTCCTCCAGGTATTTCAGTCGACATTATCTGTAATTAACATTAGGTGTCTTAGCCAGTGGCTTTTTGTCAGAGAATTTTCAGCAGTGTAAATGGGAGCCAGATCTGCCTGCTATGAAAACCTGCCTCAAATGCCAGGCAGATCCAGTCTTGTCCTCTTCCTGGCATGCAGCTTTATTAGCAGTGAAACAAACACTATATTGAGACAATTTAGTGTGCGTTTAACTTTCCAGGCTGAGATCCTCCTAGGAATCACTTCTCAACACTCATTCCCACCCCTGCCACGTTCAGGCTCAAACACCATTTGCTTTTTTCCACTTAAAAGCTGTTGTCTGGGGAGAGGACAATGCATTCCAGGAAACTCAGCTGAGCTCACTCTGTGTTCCATACAGGTGGGAAAGTGTTTGTACTCAGGATGAAAAATGACTGCCAGGATCTCCCATCCACCACCAAAAGAGCCCTGTGCAAGCATTACTTTCACCAGTTACCAACCCCATTAACCCAGCCTCGGTGTTTGGGAATTACAAGTTTCACTCTCCCTAGAACTTCCAAAACTTTATTGGACTAATTGAGAACCCTTGAAGGACAGCCAGACAGAAGTTCTTCACAGCAATGATGCAGAAAGTGTGATAAGGGGACAGACACATGGGCTGGTGTTTGTTCATAGGCACACGTGCATTCTCCTTCCTCCATGGGTATCTTTGGGCAGACAGAAGGAAACAGAAGCCTGAGTGCACTTTTTCCTAAAGCACACTGAAAATCCTGAACCAGCAAAGAGGAACCAGCCGGACAAACACTGCTTTTTGTGCAAAAACATGCAGAAAATACCTGTTGCAATGAGCTCAGGGATGAGTCCAGGCAGCAGAATCCAGAGCACAGCCAAGTAATGCTGGAGAATGAGAGCCAGTGATTCCCTCTCCAGTGACTGGGAAGGAGCCCTGCAAGGCAAAGGGACATGGGGAGGGATTTGCAGTGGCTGCAGGGGACACCTCTGGCCCAGCATTTGTGAAAATCAATGCTTTCCTGCAAATACCTAAGGAAAAACTAGGCACTTGGGACCTTTAAAGACAAGAGGAAAGCTGCTCTGTTTGTTAGCTATATTAATGTGTATATTAAACTTGCACTGCTTTGGTACCCCCTGCATTGGCTGGAGAGAGGCAGCATTGGCTGCATCTTCTTCTGATGCACAGTGTCTGTCCCTTTCCTGCATCCCTTTATCGGTTTCAAAAATACATCTGCATCAAGACAGCTGTTTCCTATCATGATGCCTGGAATCACAGGTTGTCTTAAATAAAGGATTTTTTACAGAGCTAGCAAGAACATTACTGCGGTCAGTTTGTCAGAAACTTTTGTTTGGGTTCATTAGCAATTTGCCTTTTTTAATTACAAAGTCATTTATATTTGATAAAGCTTGTTGTCAGTTTCCCAGAAATGTCTGAGGTGATAATTGCCATTTAAAAAATATTCTTCAGAAAAACATTCATTTAAACTCATTTGTCAAGTTATGAGGTGTTTTTAAAGCCAACAACTCTTTTTTCACGTTTCCAAACCAAAAATATCTGGGATAACAGACAGGATGAAGGAGGCAGTGGTGGCATGAAATGGCTTCAAATCTTTCATGTGCTTGACCTTACACAAGGCAGAAATGTCAAATGCTCAGAATTGGGTTAGACAAGAAATCAAACCACCCAAAGGAACCTATACTGATGCCTTAATTCCCATGCAAGGTTCACTGTAACATCAGCCATGGTCAAGATGTTGTTGTTGGAAACCTGCTTTGCCTAGAGTTCCAATGACTCTGCCACTCCAGCACAAACGAGATGCCTTCTCCTGTGACAGCCCAGCCCAGCAGCCAGCAGGGCTCTCCAGTCTGGCATGGATGCACGAGCTATTCCTGTGGCTTTTCTCAGAGCTGTAAAAGTGTGGTTGGGAAAGGCTGGTTCCAGCAAAGGGCAGCTCTGCTCAGTTTTAAGAAGGACAGAGAGCACAGATTCCTATGGCAGGCTTTTTCTAAGCTTCCACAGACAAGAGAACAGCAAGCGAGGAAAGCAACAATTGCCACATGGTTGCTATATTCTGAAAATAATCCACTTCCTTTGTGAAAGGAGCATGTTACTAACAAATGCACAAGAGTAAGGTTGAAATTAGGCCGCAAGGTAACGAAAAATGTGCAAGGACTCAAAACAATTCCCAGGAGAACAACAGAGCGTCTTCCAGGCTCAGCAGTGACATCCCACATCTGGGACAGCTCATTAAAAACACCCACAGCACAGAGCAGAGCCTGAGCTAGGGACGGGAGCAAAAGCTCAGTGGAAGAGAAGAGGTCGGAGCCCTGTCCGAGGTGAGCCAAGGAAAGTCAAGTGGTGTGAGCTGGAGAAGCCATGGGCACCGTCAGCCTTAAAGGACAGCTAACACGGCACACACACATCCTTTTAGGGACAGCTAACACGGCACACACACATCCCTTTAGGGACAGCTAACACGGCACACACACATCCTTCTAGGAACAAAGGCAACCCCTCCCCAGCCACACCACACGCCAAGCTCAAGGACGCGGTGGGTGAGCACACAGAGCTCCGCTCTCTCCTCTCCAACTTGGAAAGGGCCTTGGATGCTCTGTTTAAATTTAATTTATAGACAAGAAACTCAAAGTTTCTTAAAAGAGCACATCAATAAATTAGCATCAAATTTTGCTGCCTTGTCAAGGATTAGCAGTTTTAATCCATTTCAAGTATGAATTGGGAATTAGAAAATCGTGCTGAGATATTAATAACAAGTAGTTCAGTGTGTGCCCTTAATTTGCTTAAATTTAAAAGGGCCAGTAGGAATTTTTAGGCAGTGGAGACAGAGCTGAGAAGATAGAATAAAAATGTCTTAATGGTGCAACATAGAGCTTTGGGGCTAAAGCTCTGTTTTTCTATTACTTTCTGTACCAGGTATTTGCTGGCTGCCTGAGGTCCTCTGCTAAATCCTTCCATCACTGACTGTTGCTGTCTCCAGCCATTCATCTCCTCCTTCCATCAGTAACTGGGAAGACAATCGAAGTCTTGTGCTTGAATAACCAGAAGTTGCCTGCTGGAGCCCGCAGTTCGGAGTGTCAGAGTCAGCCCCGTGCTCACACTCACATCCTCTCTGGACACAGCGCCTGCACACACAGGAGCCTCCAGACAGTGTGCTGCACTTCCAAAAGCAGAACAGCTGGGGATAAAGTAGGTAACATACACCAAAGGGCTTTTTAACAGATTGTCAGCACCTCGGGGATAAAATTTACATACCCCAAGGTGTTTGGAGAGCGCCCACGAAGCCTGCTCTCCAGCACAGCCCCATAAATCATCGATTTAATGAGCGTTAATGGGCTGGTGCCTTCAAAGTTTTTCAGTCAGCGCGGATGCTTCTTCTTTGACAAACCACTTTGATCATTTATGCTACTAGTTATTTTTAATTCAGAAAATGTCATATTAATTGTTTGAAATGTGCTGTACAACAGACCATGGTGTTGTTGATTGCCTTCCCTAAACTCCTGCAAAGCAACTATCAAAATTTGGTCCAGGCATGTAAGAAGGAAATGCAATTAATACAAATCTAGCTGTAATCTAAAGTTCCCACATAACAGTAAATGCCATTAGGATAAGTTGTGCAAAGAAGTTGAGACTGTGATATTATGGTCATAAATCACAGTGTCTTGGCATAACCTCATTTACAAAATGCACCTCATTCCCATGGCCCTTGCCATCACGCAGGGAAACACACAGGTGCTCCAAAACCAAGAAGGGATTGCATAACTGAAGCGAAGAGAGCAGAGACCATGCTCATCAATAGTTGCATTCCAGTAGCAGAAAACTGTCCTCAGGCAGAATGACAACAGTAGAAATCTCATCATATCACACAGTAACTGGACATTACATCTCTGATCTTGTCTGTCCAAAGTTTTTCAACAGCTCAGTGCATTTTCCCTTTCAAAAGAACGCTGTAGTTTATCTGGAGCATAACAAGTAGGGTGCAAAAGAAACCCAAAGCTAAACCCAACAGCTGTGGTCAACCAAAACTACTAGCATTGGCTGACACATCAACTCCCTGCAAAGGGGGACAGGTGACCAGCTCAGGTGCTCCGTCAGCAGCACTGAATGCTGCTCAGGAGATGAGGTCCCACCACGGGATGTGTAGGACTGCTGACTGGCCAAATATTTTGTGGATACTAAACTGTTCCTAAGTAAAATTTTCCTGATAACTTAAGAAAATTTTTTTTTTGCTGATAAAATTTAAGCTATTTAGTAATATTTCCTGTCAACCACTCCATACCTTTTGCTAGGATCTCCTAGGCTAAGATGAAGGAAATCACAAAAACATTAAGAAACATGGAAAGAAAATGGCAGTTTGTCCTCAGTTTGCCCTTATTTTGGAATAGGGCATAAAAAAATGAAACTAAATCTTTCAAAATAGAGGTACAGGTTTAAATTGCTCCTAATTAAAAATAGCTGTAAACAATCTATTTAAATGAAACAGCTTCAATAAATGAGGGGACGAGGTGCATCCCACCTCCTCCCTTCATTTGAGACAGGCCAAATCAGCTTACTGCACTTGCAAGTTGTTGACATTTTTCCAGAAGTAATCATGTTGCTGTCTAGCCAGGGAAGATTGATGCCTATCTGTGCTGACAGACATGCTGATGCCTCCTCTCCTCAAGTTTCCAAGATTATGATTTGACAGTCAATTAAAAACTTCTCTCTTCCCTGACAAATTGTTGGGCTCCACTGACTTCCTCCGGCCCCTTCCCTACTGATAAAACACCTTCACATTGTCCCCTTGACCACAGGGATTTTATGAGCACCCTCTTTCAGCAGCCTGTTTAGAGATGACTTTCTTCAAGCTCTTCTGTACCACTGAGGAGCACCACAGCCCCCACAACTGGGCACCGCTCATGTCTTCTGAAGGTGACAGAGGGACACAAATGTCACAGCTGCTCTCAATTACACAGGAGTCTCGGCCACATACCACAAAATTGCTGGCTCCCTGCTGCCCCTGCCAAAGAAGGATGGATGGGGGTCTGTCCCCAGAGCGCTGCCCTTGCCTCTCCCTGCACGGCAGAGCTCATTGCCACAGCAGCAGGATCCAGGAGAGCAAACCTGGACAGCATGGGAGATGCCAAAGTTGCACATTCCCAGCTTCATTCTTCTACCTGTAGATGGCATGGATATACCTTGCTATCTCAAGCAGCTCTCCACTCCTGCTCACTTGCTTGGTAGGCAGCATTCTAGAGATCAGCACTTTTAAACATGAAGTACTATCTAGTGGGCGAAATTACCTCCCACCAGACGATACAGGACACCTATATAAAGTATCTGCGTGGAACACCAATGCTTTCATGGGCATTGAAAGTATTACTCAAGTGAGAAACAACTGTAGGAACTACTGCACTTGGCTTTGCAGAAACGTCTTCATGCAGTGATTTCCCATGGCACACGGAGTTGTCTGCAGAGCGAAAAACAAAACCCAACACACTTCCAAAGAAACAAACAACCAGGAGAAAGCCATCTGAGCAGAATCCAAGCTACACAAAGTGTAGGACTATGCCTGTGAACTTCACCCACCAAGATATCCCTCAGCAAATACTACTGCTGAGACAAGCTGTAGGAGGCTGTTCTCAGGAGAAGCCGCCTATCTGGCTAAATTTGTTACTGTGCCTGTGTAGCTTTGGGCTGCTTATGCAAAAAGTATTTAATTCCCTCAAGGGTCGCAGCAGCGCTTAGTAAGAATGACAGGAAAAAGTCAAAAATCCTAGCGAGTGTGACTGCCAGGAGAAGGAGGTACCCTTGCATTTCTGTAACTCTCACTTGCCCTCCCTTCCTCCCCAGTTTAACCAGTTAAGCACCTTGGTAAATCAAAACCACAGCATCTTCCTTTAGGCACGCCTGAAAAGTTTATCCTTAACCTTAACTAAAAAGCTCTTAGATTTATTTTTTCCCCTAAAATATTTTGACATTTTTGGCATTTGGTTAAACAAGGGATTTACTCCGTGCAGAAAGCAATTCTCAAACAGGACTTAATACCTTCAGATGAGAACGCCCACAAAAGTGATTCTGTGTCTGCAGAGAGCTGGAGGTTATCTGTAAAAACCTGCTTGCTGCAATGCCTCTCCTCTACAGAAAAATAATAGTTATATTAATTTGGGGCATTTTGTTTAGCTGCAGCGTTCAGAAGCCATTCCTGCAAAGGCTTCTCACATGTTGCCATTAGCACCTACTTGCAATGCACCACATTAAGTGTGTAGGCAGGATTGTGGAGAAGTGAAGTCAAAATAATTCGTATGTGCAGCTACCTAGGACACTGCTTAAAAGACACAACAGAAATCCTCCACATAAGTTAATACTTCTCACAGTCATTTCATTAAGACTCCAAAATTTTCTCCTATACTAAGAGCACCAAGCAGCTTCAGGTCCCCTCATCTCCTGACTTGGACAAGTAACCTCACCTTAGAGCAACAGCTGTCTGCTGAGAGTGTATCCTTATTTTACCTCTCCCCCTACCTGAGCCCAGCTCTGCTAGTCATTGCAGAACACATAAATCACACACCCTTTTAGAAATGAAAAGGCATTTTTAATCTGGACTGACTTCACACTCTGGACATGCCAAAAGTTAGAATAATTAAGTTGGCATAAGAAACAATAAGCATTAAATCATGCCTGCATTAGGGACAAGGGTTCACACTGAAAGAACTACCGCGTTGTTATTTTATTTTCTCGTTCTTTTTAGAGTTGAGGAAGGGGTGGGGGAAGGACAGATTTAAAAAAATACATAGAGGACAATATTTTAATTGCAGCTTTTAAATTTTGAGCTTTGAAAACACTCCCATATTCTTCAATGGGTTTGAGAAATGCTAACCTTCATTCTTAAGTGACTAAGATGTCTTGTTCACATTCATAAAAATCCTGATTCACTCTGTAGCATGAACCACAATGGACTGTGTTTATCCTTTAAAAAGGTCAAATGAAGCAACTGGCAATGCAATTAACTTCCTTTTCATGCATAAGAAAATATAGAGGCAATTTCCCTGAGTGTGCACAGATACCACACATATTTAGTACCTTGCACTGAAATTCAGCCTTGTTCAAAATAGAAAGCCAAAGGGAGAAATGGGGCTGGAGCTCAACAGCCTTTTACAGACCTGTGAAATATTCAGGGCTGTTTTTTCAGCCAACACGTTTCAGTTCAAATCAGAATACTAAAGGACAGTGCCAGAAGCAAAGTTTCATCTTTTGTACGTAGACTTCTTATTGATTTAATCAAGATAAATTGGCATTGCCTTATAATTTACTATATCTGTGGGTTCCATAAACACCTCTAGCTTGTGTTCTGCTATGCAAATTATTAAATGAATATAGAAATGAAGACAAACCTCTCCAAGATGTTCTAAGTACTGAAAAGAATAATTAAATTGATCTTAGTTCTGTAATTTGGTGTTTGATTTCTCAGCTTTTAATATCAAAATAATTCTCCCCTCCATGTTTATAAATCACACTCATTCTCCAATTCTGTCCCTCCTAGAGATAAGTAATTGCACAATCTGTCCTCTGCATTCATTTAGCTGAGAACATATTCACAGGCTCTGAAAGAACTGGCAGAGGGAGTGACTAAGCCACTATCCATCATATTTGAGACGTTGTGGCACTCCACTAAAGTTCCCACTCCTTATAAAACAGGAAACATAACCCACATTTTTAAAAAGGTAAAAAAAAAGACACAGGGAACTACAGGAACAGTCAGTGTCACCTTGGTGTGCCTCAAGATCGTGGAGCAGATGCTCCTTTCTGTGCTGAGGCACATGGAAAATAAGGAGGTGGTTGGTGACAGCCAACACAGCTTCACTAATGGCAAATCATGCCTGACAAATGTGGTGGCCTTCTAGGATGGGGTTACAGCACTGGTGGGCAAAGGAAGAGCAGCTGACATCTACCTGGACTTGTGCGAAGTGTTTGACACTTTCCTGCACAACATCCTTGTTTCTAAATTGGAGAAACATGGGTTTGGTCTGGTGGAAAGTGTCCCTGCCCATGGCAAGGAGTGTGGAACTATATGATCTTTAAGGTGCCTTCAAACACAAGCCACTCTGTGATTCTATGATTACTTATGCCAAGTGTTCTTTTGGATCCACTGCAGCCAGAAACAACGTGCCTTTTATCCTTGACCACCATCCCAAAGCCCACATTTTAAGTATATTTGGTCAAGTTGTCCTATCATTCCCCTAACAGAACTGCAAAAATACAGGGTTTTTTAATAAATGAGCTATTTTTAGTAAGGTACAGAGAGTCCTTTGGGTTCAGCCATTCCCCACTGCTGTACATTCTCTACCCTCAATGCAGCTATAGCAAAACAACACAAGTGCTGAGGGCACAGAAGGTCTTGACTACTTGGGGTGAGCCAGGCAATAACTTATTTGCCTCCTAGGCACACTCAGTTATTTTGTTGTTTACAGCTGTATACACAGGGCCAGCTTGGGATTCCTGAAGAGCTTGACCAGTATGGCCAAGGCAGATATATTTTTTACGAGGGGCCTGCACAAGGGAGGCAAGTTCACTCCTGACCTATTACCACCTAGTTATGGTCAAACTTATGCCAGTGTCTCAGCCTAAATAAATCTCTGGACAACCAAATGACGGTAACTGTCTCCTTACCTACCACACCTGAGTCAAAGTCTTCCCTGAAATTAATAATCTAAAAAATCTCCTACACTCAGCTACAGGCTGCTGTGAAGAAATAACATTCATCCATTGAAAAGAAGTGTGAAACTTGGAACACAAGCACCCTTATAAAGTTGATAAGCCAGAGTTGCCAGAAAAATAAAAGCTTAAAAAAAATCCCTTGAGAAAGTTGACATTGGCATTGATCACTAATGCCCCAAATCAAGAGAGAGCTGTGAAGTTCATGAGCCTCTGAAGATCTCTCTTTGCACAAGGGTCTGTAAAATAAGACTTTGAAAACAGCACTTTTTACTGCACCTGATAATTTCTGGATCTCACAGCAAAATAATGTGGCTGGAGAGAGAAACCACAAGGCAACAGTTTTTATTCCATTTTTCCTGACACCCACTAGCATATTTCAGTGTTGACTTCTGACAAATGGAATGCTATGGGTGTTCCAGAGGACTGGAAGAAAATAGATGGCCAGAATAAGCAGATGGACTTGAAATCATAACCTTGCATGAACCCAAGCAATATCAAAGAAAGGCTAATATGCCATGCAAAGACAAAAGCATTAAGATTATAACATAACTGAATGCCTCATCAAGATAACTCTGCTGTGAAACTCTCAGCTCTGGCTGATAGAGATGACCCTGTTGGTTCAACATGCTTCTGTATGGCTTTTTAATCAAGTGAGTGACTTTATGCCTGCTGGTTTTGCAGGACAATATGGTCTGAAGTCAGCACTATGGATACATCAATGTAGATCAATGTTAATTGAAAGACCATTAACTGATAAACCACAAGAAGCAGTTGTAACATTATAAACCCACTCACACTGCAAGGTGAGTTCAGGCAAGTCACTCTTGATTTCCCAGCAATAAGGAGATACACAGAGAGACACCAACAGCTGGCAGGTAGCAGTAGCCTCATTAGGTCTGTGAACTCCAGGCCAAAGAACCACATTAGATCTGAAATGAAGACAACGTGTTTACAAAGCCTGGTACTTGATCCAATCCTTCCGCAGAAAAAGGACATTCATCAGCCTCTGCCATCTGTGCTGCCAATGCAGGAACTTCTGTAGAGTGTTGCCTGACTGGCTTCTCTTCCTAGAGACGTGTTGGACAAAGGGCCGTATGGATTCTCTCCTTGCCAAGCCTGCTTGGATGCCTCCTTTCCTTTTCCCTGAAGACGCAGAGGCCCACTGGGACCAGTCACCCTTCTAATTGGTCATAACATAGCACTTTGTGCACTTCCTGGGTTCTTACAGTCAAACTGTGCCTGAATCCTGCAAACTTTCAGGATAAACTCAATGCACACACTCTTCTCTACCTTCACCTAACCAATATTGTCATCTGGGTGGTTGTTTCATCTCTGGATCACTAACACTGAATTCCTTCAAGCTTGCAAAACATGATCTTGCCCTACATGCTTCTGCAGAATATGATCTGACAAGGAGTGTTAACTCCTACACATATTCGTACTAGAGTCTCATTTCCAGGTTTATAAACTAGGGAAAAAAGGTAAAAAATTTCCCACCCATACCCAAATGTCTGAATTGCAACCTTCACAGTAACTTCTTGATCCACTAGGATTGTATTTGCTATTCATGTGAGTGTTAGCACAGCAGGAATAATAAGCCTGTCCTAATCAACACTGCTCCTTCTCATTTGCAGAAGGGCTGATGGACAGAACTGAACATGCCTCCAGACCGCCGGAGCTGCATGACACACCATCCTTTCAGCTTTTGGGAAAAAAACCCACATTAATGATTTATTCATCCAGCAGAAGTTGTGACAAATCAGCATTGTCCTATCCTGGGGCATCAACACCATGTATTTTACTGACTCTCACATTCCAGCTAAGTGCATCCCTCCTGAAGTGATGGGCATTCTTCCCCCTGGTACTCCAGGGGGTAGGTGCAGGGAAAAATTGCAAATTACTGAGCAAAAATGCATGACTCGATGGTCGTCAAAGCCTGTCACCTGCTGGGAAACTCCTCTGCTGCTGTTTCACTGGGGGAAAATATCTGGGGTCAGTAAAGGCTCTGCTGATCTCTCACTTCTGTCCTCCTTTACTTACATAAGCCTGGCCCACATTAAAATCCCACTAGAAGCTGAGAATAAATTCAAAGTAGCCCTCAGGGAAGAACTGGTTTTACCAAAAGAAGAAGGTGGCCGGTTAAATCTAGTTAAAATTTTTAAAAATTAGCCATTCTTGGCCCGGAGCAATTTTATGCCTAGCCTGGAGGCTCATGTCCTTAATCACAGCAGGACAACACAATGGCAGTTTTTTAGAAAACACAGGGAAACGTGTAATCCTGCCTCAGCAAGAAACAAAGATGATCCATGTAAATACAATTTCTTGGACACCAGCTGATGCTCCACACACACCTGTCCACACACAGCCTGGCACCTCCCCTATGGCAGCATCCCCCTGTCCCCACCTTCCTCACGCAAATGACCTTTTCAAAAAGTCCTGATGACTTTGCAGCTGTAGACCTGCACTAACCTTCAAATCTGGAAGACGACATTTCCTTTATAGTTCTGGTAGCAACAAAACACATTTTATTTACCAACAGCAACCCAAGAAGCAGGATTCAGACCTACTACTGTGGAAGAAAGCAAATTCAGCACACAATTTCAATTACTTTGCTTAGACAACTGATTTCCATTACTGCTAATGGGATTTATGCATCCATTCAACTGAGCATGGTACTGAAAATCTGCGCCTCATTCTGACCCCAGAAGTTTTTGTTCCCCATATAGCTTTAAAAGAATAGAATAAAGTGCAAATAAAATGAATGCTGTGTTAATCATTGCCTTAGCTTTGGGCCATTAGCAACGCCTCTGCCTCTCTGGAGTGGCTTATTTTATTTCTAATAGACATCTCTCCCCACTCCAGTGATGAAGCCGTTGTCCCAGGTAGTCTGTCTGCCCTGGGTTTATATGCTGCCTGTACTGGAAAGTTCCATTTTCATCCCTCTTCCTAGAGGTGTGAAAGCTCAAATGCTTTGAGATCTTTGGCTTTGTCAGACATCTTCCAGAACCTGATCTTTCATTCCTGTTGAACTAACACTGCATGGGGAATCTCTTCCCTCAGCTGTTTCCCAGATGGAAAAGGCACAGGTCTGTCCCAACACTCGCCCCAGGAAGTGCTGGACGGAAAGTCTACTTAATGACACTGTGCTGTCACTAATGCTCAAAAAGCACATAATCATATTTTTCAGTGATAAGAAACAGTTAAAACTTGAATTGCAGCAATGAAAATGAGAATGTCAACACCTCTTTTTCTCTTGGATGATTTCCAGACTAGCTCTATTTATTTAATAAGAAACCATGACATGGCCACCTGTTTAAGGAAGTCTCTGTAAGCCTCTTGCTAACCTTTGCATTTCATTTTTCTTAAACTGTTTATAGACATGTGAGGGCTCTGTCCCAACCATGGGGCTTCCTGGTAGTTTTAATAAAAATGTCCAAGGGAGAAGGGAGTGATTGTGTGCTGAAGAAGGAGGCAAAGCTTGCAGGACCTACATCCTGCACAGGATGAAGCATGAAGGGATGACGTCAAGGAAATTCTAGAGATTTTATTCTTGTTGCTCAGTTTGGTTGTGTTTTCACACCAAGGAGTCTGTGAAGCAGGTACTCCAGTAATGCAGTATAAGGGGATGTTAGGATTTATGTGTTGGACAAAATGATTACGGGTGAAATTGCATGGAATAACAGATCTCTACAAGAGCTTCCCATGAGGCTGGACTCCCACATCCCTGCTGCTGACAGGAAAAAGAAAAAACATCCCCCTCTCTTTCTACTTTGACTTGTCCTTCTCAGACACAGCTTTTCCCGCCTTTCTAGACAGTTTGGTCACTCCAAGAGCATTCTGACACCTTCAATCTCTTAAAAGCAGTGAACTGTTTTCATTTAAATGTCACCAAAATGTCATCTGGATTAAATTTGGATTTGCAACACACAATGTCACTTGACACTGTACTAAGTCCACTGTTGAAGGAAGCTGCCCCCAGTGACACAGATGTTACGTAGATGGTCCTCCTGACCCCACTGAGTTGAGACATCTCTTCAGTCTTGACTATCCTACCATCTCCTCGTGGGATCTGTCACAGGGCATAGAGAGACCTTCCCAGTTTCTTCCAAATAATAAACTAGTGTAACCCAGCTTCAGTGCAACAATCACAGCAGGTCGATACTTAACACAACACTTTAAGGTAGCTGAAAGTCACGCCCCAGATCTAATGAACCTGAAATAGCTATAGGCAAAGTTTTAGCAGCTTAAATACCAGTTTAACAAGTGTGGAGAAATAAAATATTTCCTGTGCAAGCTTGTACTTCTGTTAAAATTATATTTCCAGGGCAGCCAAAAAAGCAGAAACCACATCTTTGGACACGGCATTAAGAGGAGGGGTTCCTTACCCATATCCCAAATGTAAATGGGGTCTGGGCTCCTTGGAGAACCAAACCAGCAGCAAACACTGCAGGGCCTAAAGGAACCCCTTCACATCCAGGCTGAGCAGCTGAGATCCCTCTGTGAGACACAGGGACTTATTTAAGCCCAAAGCTGAACAAGGAGCCACCATAGGTAGCTGAGGCAGAGGCTAAGAAGGTCCTGTCCCAAATCCTGCTCCCCTTTGGATGCTCCCAGCCTCGCAGTTTTGCTATAGCAGTGCAGACCCCTCCACACAACAACGGCAGGACAGCTGATGTGAGCCTGGCTTTGCTCAATTGCCTTCCCCTCATCCTTCAGAAACAGTCTGTGGCTCTTGGTAGATTTGTGACCAAATAATGAAGTAAAATTAATAAATAATATTTGTAATTTAAAAAAAAAAGCTGGAAGGCTGAAAGGCTAAGGACATGACTGAAACCGGGTTGGGGAACCAGCTAATGGCAGAGGCAACCGTGAGAGCAAGGTATAACAGGCAGAGGTCAGAAGAGAATAGACAAGAACAGCAAGTACATCAGATCATAATTTAAGATTAGTTTTGGGGACATAAAGGACTATCGTTATTAGTTTCATGCAGGTGTTAGAGACACCTTCTGCACTCCAAAACAGATTCTGTGCTAAGGGCTTTAAAAGTCCTTAGTCCTCCTCACACTCATGTCCTTTAGGTCACAGAAATCACTTTAGAGTCAGCAAGGAAAAAACACCCTGCTGCCTTCCGACAACTAAATGGGGCATACCCTAGTGCTGTCAGCAAGATTGAATGTAGCCTCTGTGCTCTCAGAGACCATAAATCCCTTTATTGGCACAGATTACCAACCTGATTGCTTGCATACAGATTAATGCAGCAGCATGAGTCCTCTGGGTGACTGCTGAGCAGGGAAAGCAGGAGGGGAGAATTTATTTGCTCAGAAGCTTGTGATATTTATCTATCAATCACCAAGGAAAAAACATTTCATGAACTTAATTCCAAAAATATCTTTGTATACAGAGAACAGAGAGCTGAGAAAATTACCCAGATTAAAAGAGGGAAGGAAACAGCTCTGTAGCTGCATCCATGAAAGCCCAAAGTTGTGCCAGCTGCCCTGGGTTCACATGCTGTGACACCACACCTGAGGTCTCCCCTCCAGCTGTGGGATTTCCTGACCTACCTCACTCCAGCAGTAAGTAGCAATAAAAGGGAGAGCATGGCTGAAAGAGGAGAGCTAACACATGAAACAATCATTCATCTTGAGAGCCTCAGCAAATTCTTTCCATTTCCATTTTTAATTCATCACTAAATACGGTGAATTGAAGAGAGGTTGTGAAAGCTTTCTCACGGCAGGGAAGATGAAAGGGCAGCCCCTTCACAATCTGAATTAAGAATGATGACAATTGATAGCTTATCACCTCTATTTCATGCTGCTTACCCAGTCCCTGCCTTGCTGAGGCAACCAGCCATAGGTGGCACAGTGTAAGCCCCTCAGCCCAGGGAGGGGTCCATCCTCCCCAGCCCCCTGCCCCCCAACCCCAGAGATGCTGCTGCCTCTGCTGACAGGCCACTTGGGCACAGCTGGTTTACTGCTGGGGGGAGCCAGGTCCCAGCCTGTGACACACTGCACCTCTAACAAAGGGCCGCCACCAAAAATGTTCCTGCTGCTTCCTGGGACCCCACAGAGAGCCAAGCCAGGAGCTCAGGCTTTTTCTTCTTCTCCAAGAGGCTTCCAGGTGATGCCTTGGAGGGGCTGACCTGGAGCAGAGGCTGGACAGAGTGAAAGGATAAAGGGCAGGGATTTATGGAAAGGCCTTCACAGGGCACACCTTGGGCAGTGCAGGAGTCTCGCAGAGACTGCACCCAGGATGGACACAGCCACAGGTTTTTGGGACAGATAGAAGTTTTGTCCATTTGCATATCAGAGGTTAATTGTCCAATTACAGCTTCAGGCAGTGCAGTCCCATTCTCCCAGTTTGCTCCCTCCAACTCACTTTTGTGTACATTTCTCAGGGCCTGAGACAGTGAGGTGCCCTTGATTCCCAGGCCTGGAGAGGAATTGTTGTGTCTGACCAAACTGGGAAAAGCAGTAGCTAACACTCTGTATGGAGCTCAGAGTTACACACGAAAGAATTGCAGGATTACAAATATGTGAAAAATATAAAGGCTAAAATCCTAAGGCATCCGAGGAACCAAGGACCTACTGCTCAACCAACCCACCCAATTTAAAGACCTGTCTGATTAGTGAAATATCTCTATGATATTCAAAAGCAGGTAAGTGCTTGGCTGGTACCCAAGTCAATTTGGGGTCCCAGACCTGACCTACCTAATGCCAACATGGTTTTGGCAGCTGGATGTACTAGCTTGGCACTCCTGGGAAACAGTCCCCACACTTGAAAACTAGCCTAAGACAAGAAAATGTGACTTAAAAATATAGACACACAAACTGTGTTAAACTAAGACAGCAACACATTCTTTTTTTCTTTTTTTTTTCTTCCTTTTTTTAAATTTTTTTTTTTAATTTTCCTGAGCTTGGCTCTCCCTGTAATTTTTTACTAATGAAATTACTTGAGCAAATTTCTCAGGAGACAATAAACATTACAGACTCATTTAGCAAAAGGGAATTCTTCTAAGCTGAATGGACTCTCATACATTAAAATTGAGATCTGCTGCTAAATGCTTTGTCTCCCCCCAAAGAGCAGGCTATAAAGCCAATAATAAACACGATGATGTATTTACCAAAGAATTAGAGAGAAAAAAAATTGAAATTATCTGTTCCTAAATAATTTTCAGTGTTGGGAAAATGGTCTGGTTCCATTTCTGAAGTGAATACTGCCAGTTGCACCACCTGTGTTTTACCCAGTTCAATGTGGATCACAGAATCAGAATGGCTTGGGTTGGGAGGGAACTTTAAAGCTCTCAGTCCGGCCTCTGTGGAGTGAGCAGGGACATCTTCAACTAGAACAGCTCAGAGCCTGTCTAACCTGACCTTGAATATTTCCAGTAGAAGTCATTGTTGCAGCTTTCTAAACACAACAGGAGCAATAACAAAAAAACCACCAAACCTCACAGTCATCAGCACAAAAATATTCCAGCCATTACTTGATTGTTTTTTGTTAATTATACTTTGGACTACAGACAATATTTATTTTTTGACTTGCTACAGTTACTCTATATGGGCCATAAAAAAGTGACTTTACTTGGGAGAAAAGAAAATATTATCTATGGGAAGTGTTGTTGCCAAAAAAAAAAAACAACCCAAAAACTTCTTCCAAAGTAAATTCAAAATATTTATGTTCAGGCAACACACCACAGTTTTTAAGTAATTTGATTTAAAGAGAAAAAATGACAACATCATAATAGCACTATCTGGATACAATCCAGTAAAGTGGACTTACTTCAGGACTTGGATGCAAAATTGGGTGGAAAACTTAAAAGGAAAAGTAATTATTGACTTGCAGCATTTGCAATTATTTTACTTTTTAAGTTTTTAGAAGTTACATGCTGAGGATTGGTTGGCACAAACTGATGGGGATGCTCCAGTGCCGCACATTGATTTGCAACATCCTTCTGAGAGCATCCAGGCCTCCACACTGGTCCCTACAAAGGTAACATGTCAGGAGGTTGGTACAAAATGAAAATAAGAGGAAAGAAAGTAGGAGAAGTAACAGGACTGGCACTGAGCATTTGGGCAAAATTAAGGGACTCTCCTTGTCCCTATTTTCCTTCCTCTCCCAGGAGGGCAGGGCAAGCAACAGCGTGTCAGAGTGGCATCACAGCTCCTCTGGCCCTGCTCAGCGCGAGGAAATGACGAGGGGGCTGCTGAGGGCAAGGTTAAGAAGGCAAATCAGAGTTCAGCTGGAAGTCAAATGCAGCCTGTGCCATCAGCCAGGCTTTGTTCATTGTCTGCACAACCCTCAGGACGCTCTTCCGCTCTTCCCTGAGAGCTGACTCTTGGTTCTGGTGTGACAGGGAGAGCCAGACCTCTGCTAAGGAGAGCCAGGGAGGACAGAAGGGAGGAAGCCGCTGAAAGCCACAGGAATACAGCAAGCCTCTTCCAACCCAGGGACAAAACTTCAGCCAGCTCGAGTCTGAGAGATAAGAATTAAAAGGCAATTAAATAATAAAGTGTTTTAAAGGAAGAGTATAAAGCTGCTTCTGCCCTGCAGTCCATGCTCCATGGGCGGACCGGAACAATGCCGCCAGGAGGCTGCACGAGCCTTCTGGAGCCACAGCACACAGGGCCAGGATGGCAAAAGGAAAGAATCCATTTGTAAGGACTTGCATGGACCTGCCATGCTCCTGAACACTGACCCCTGCACACAGTCAGGTCCTGTGCTTTCATGGAAGCAGGACAGCTCTTTGATTTCCCAGAAAGTAACGAGTTGTTCTACACGAAGAGCAAACGCAGTCTAACGCAGCATTTGTGCAACACAGCAAAGCCCGCAGAGGGTGGGAAGTGTCCTCTCACGGAAGGATGACAACCATGACCTTTGCTTTTATTATCTACACTCTGAGCATACTCCCCAAACCATACATGGAAAACCCAAGTAAACAGAAGCCAGGATGTGCTAAAAGCAAAGCAGGTTCCCTGGCAATTTTCTTGAATTCAAGGGATTTAACCTTTTCTTTCTCTTGCTGTTAATTGTCCTTAAAATAAAACCATGACTCCTAGAAATTTGTGCACCCATTCTAACATGCAAGGGTGTAATGAAAAGCTGTATTCATTTTTGATGTAATTAGGGAGATGCATTTCCTCTTCTTTTTTTGTGCTTTCAGCCATAAACACCAAGTATGACCGCAGCTCTCCCTAGTCCCACCCTGCAGCTACAGGCCAGCCCTCAAGTCCTCCAGCTTGAGGACGTCACCTGCTGCTGTGTGCCCACATCACGAGTGGGGCACTTGGAGACTTCAACACGCAGCAAGTGACTCCATTAATGCTGGATCAAAGGTTACATTTCCAGCCCGTGCACGCACTGGAGCACTAGCAGCACGCCTACGAAGGCTGACACAGACCTCCCTAATCCTCTCAAAGATGACATTTCTTGCACATTTCCTTGGTCCCTGTCCTGTGCTGGCAGCCTATGTACACACTGTAGTTTTGTGAGTGGCCTGAGCTGACGTAAATCAGCACTTAAAGGAAAGAGCTGGTTCCTCTCTGCTCCTCTCCTTCCCTCCTGCACTCTGAGAAAAGCAGTACTGAAGGGTTGCTTTAGATCAAAACTGGTTTTTACTGCAGGCTGGTTTTCATTAGACTCTTAGCACAGTCCTGCCTCTGCACAGCCTCCCAACACTTCTGCCAGTTCCAGGGGAGCTCGAGGGTCACAGGGCAGGAATGAGCAGCACAGGCAATGAGGAACGGACTTGGCAGGCTTCCCACTTTGAGCTTTGACATTGGTTTCAGCTGACCTTGGCTGCCCTCACTGCTGGAACAGGAACCCCAGTGACTTACCCCACATCCCAGCCCATGTTTGCATCATTGTCTTTGTGCTAACACCAAACTGCCTGAAAAATAAACTTATGAGTAAAATGCTTTTCCCTCTTTTAGCTTTTGTCTAACCAAGACATAGGTGTTGCCCTCAACTAACGTGGTAACTAAAACACAGCATTAGGCTCAAAATTCAAACACTTCATTTCGGCTGCAAGTCTGGATGCTCAAAGCCCTCCGGGACACAGGTCCAACACCAGGTTCGTCTCCTGGCACTAAACCTGAGTGAGCACAATACACCATTGGGGTGGAGCATCCCTCGGCCCCCTGCATTGGCAGCTTACTGGGATCTCCCATTTGAGCTGCTTTGCTTCATCTGAAAATGAATGCATTTATGAATCCTTGGTTTCATTTGCTCTGCAAGCAGAGAGCAGGCTCAGACCTTGGGTCTGAAGCAAGCCACATCTCAGGGAAGGGGTCAGTGAAAGAGCAAGGGTTGTTCTTACTCAAGCTCAGAGCTCGGGACCTTTTAGCACAAAAAGGGTCTTATCTGAGGTCTCAGAGAAAGCAAAGAAATGTGCTAGCCTTGGCCATCAACTTTGCGGAAGAGCATTGATAAAATCTTACAGAAGGAGCCCTCTAATTCATGCTAGTTTGATGGACACCACAATGTTGTGAGCAGAGCTGCCCTCCAGGCACGCCGCCAGCAGATGTACTTGGTTCGGCAAGGGCTGCGGCAGCACACCCTGCACCCCGAACGGCTGCGGACAACCATCACGAGCCTGACGGGCACGGGAGCCCAGAGACCTTGTAACAGCAAACAAAGAGCAGTCTGGTGATAACCTCTTCGGAAAAGCACCGAGATGGACGTGGTTAAGCAGCCAAAGGGCAAGCAAATTGATTATGAAAACCAAAATAAGTAACATCAAAGCTGTAGACAGCTCACACATCGCAGCTAACACCACCAGGGACAGGAGAACAGGAAAAAGCAGTTGTTTCGCTTTGTCCCCCACATCAGGTACTTCACTAAGTAGTTCAAAACACCCTCCCTCCAGTGGCTGCATAGCAAAAATGATGTGGAGGGAGCTGATGTGTGCAAATACCTGTTTAATTGTCTGTTCTGCCTCACAGACTTCATGTGATCACAGCAACACTCCTACGTGGGAAAGTGAGCTCAGCTATGCAGGTGGGGGGAGAGGAGCTGCCTGTGCCCAGCCCTGGCCTGGGAGGAACCATCAGAGGGAAGGGATGGAAATGCAGCAGAAATAATGAAGAATAAAGTACTATTTTGATGTACAGTTTCATCTTTTTCCTATTGGCAAGGAAGTTTTGTGCATTTTTGGGGTTGTTCCTGAGTAGATAATTTCTGCTTTGAGAAATGCTCCTATAAATTGATTTTTAGGGTCTGCCTAAACTCAGAAATATTTCTAGCTTATTTTATAGCCAGTTCTGCCTAAACGATTTCTAAATTGGTTAAAGTCATCATATGGATTTCAGATAGTATAAAGCAAGCAGCCAATTTTTTCCTGTACTAAGTTCAAGGTAACTTTGAAAAGTCCATTAAAGCTAATGCAATAAAAGTGTTCAGATCACTTGTAGTCTTGTTGTGCTGTTTTTGGCTGTGGTAGAGTTCGTTATTTTCATAGTGGCTGGTATGGGGCTGTGGTTTGGATTTGTGCTGAAAACGATGTTGATAATACAGAGATGTTTTTATTGTTTCTGAGCAGCACTTACCCAGAGCCAAGGCCTTTCCTGCTCCTCACCCACCCCAGCAGCGAGAGGCTCCACGAGGAGCTGGGAGGGGACACAGCCAGGACAGCTGACCCTGGCTGACCCGGGGGATGTCCCAGTCCCTATGGCACCATGGGGTGCTCAGCATATAAAGCTGGGGAGAAGGAGGAAGGAGGGATGTTTGGAGTGATGGTGTTTGTCTTCCCAAGTCACTGTTCCAGGTGATGGAGCCCTGCTGTCCTGGGGATGGCTGAGCACCTGCCTGCCATGGGAAGTGGGGCATGTATTCCTTGGTTTGCTTTACCTGTGAAACTGCCTTTATCTCAACCCACGAGTTTTCTCACTTTTACCCTTCCAATTCTCTCCCCCATCCAGATGTAGGGGATGTGAGCAAGTGGCTGCAATGAAATCACTGTGAATAAAACACCTGGGAAAATTTTTGGATTGCCAAAACCAAGATCCAAGCAGGTACTGAGTTAAATGGTAAGGAATCACCTTATTCCTTTCTTCAAACTAAACTACAGAAGGTAACAGCTACTGCCAAGAAAGGTGGGGCCAGCTGGAACCTAACTATTGCTGGAAGGAGGAGCCGGGAACAGGCTATAAAAAACGTCTCCCATTGTCACCCACTTTCATCTGCACTTGTGATTTATCTCACCATGTTGTGATCTCAGGTCTTGTGGCCCCAGCCTACAAATGCTGACTCTTTTCCTGCTTTAACTTCCCATTCCCTCCCTTCAAACCCCATCAGTCAGGAGGAGCTGGGAGCAGCACCGAGTTGTATTTACTAGCTCAGCAGCCGGCTCCTGTGGCTGCTCCTTGTGGGCTGACTTGAGGCTATATTTAGAGCATGAAATCCCTCTTACCTCTATAAATTCTTTCAGTGACTCATCACAGGGAAATTAGCAGCCCTACACAACCATGAAAACAGAGAAAAGGATACTTTTGGGAGAACTGCCAACACCCTTTATCTCCAATGAGAGTTTTAATTGGCACCAGCATTTGTGTTCATTTTGATCCACACTCTTCTACACTCAACACCGATATTTAAGCATGAGAAGGCGTAGAAATGGTACAGATGAGGCATGTGACCATGAAAGCCATATGGGAAAGTGCTGATCCCTTCTCTCTCTAGTATCAGCCTGTATTTATCCCAGTGTCTCTGATGCAACTCAAGGTTTACACAAACTCAGCAAAGATGATATTTGCAGTCAGTCAGGAGCACACTGACAGTCAGATGCTGCACCTCATCTGACGGGCAGTGACACCTGCTCATGCTCCCATGCCATCATTTAGAATATGGCTGGACCAAGTTCTGTTCAAAATGTCATGCCCAGGATGGCAGCAGGTGTCTACTCAAGCACTGCTGTCAACAGGAGGCAACGATCCTCTGCAAGAGAACAAAAGGTCTGGTCCTTGCCCCCTCGCTAGGCATGGATGGATCTGGGGGACAGCATCCATCACAGCCTCTGTATCTGTCAGCCTCAAAGAGAAGCCACTTGCTGGAAGATGCAAACCTTTGCTCTGCTCTGAACTAAGCAGAAGCAGGAGGCACCATCCACCTCTGCTATTTCAAAGTTCTTGTCAAAGAAGAGACTGTGTAGAGGAATATGGAAATACAAAACAAACTTGTCAGTAGTGGTGGGCAACTGTGTTCAATATTGAAATGAGTTTTGAAAGCAAAAACATATTTTGCAAGCAAATAGCCCCATCTTGCAGTCCAGCACATTTGCTTGTTTTCCAGAAGAACAAAATACACAAAAACATAGTGCTGCAGCATAAACACTGTCTGTCCTGCTTGCCCAGTAAACAACGAAGATGAGATTTCACACACAGTTCGGGTGAATGCATATTTAAGCATTACAGCTATTACGATCTGATGGATACACAAATGCAGAAGTTTTTTAAATACTCTTTTGCTCTCCCTCTGGATTCCCCACCTTGTCAGGCTGGGTGCAAGGACAGGACACCAAGAGCTGGATTTCCCACCTGCTTTGTAAGCTTGATTGTGCCTCCTCTAGGCTGCATTTACCACCCTCTCCTAGGCATGGTACATGTCCTGCAAAAAGGGCTGCCAGCCTGGTGCCCTGGCCAGGTCATGTCCTGCTTGTGGATCCCAGAGGGGTCATCCTGTAGCCTGGCTTGACAGTCCCAACCACAAGGTGCTCCCTTGATTTGCTCCAGGCCCTACAAAGGGAAGGCTGATTGCATTGAGTAGTTTCTCCTCCACATCTCAGAAAGATGAGCCAGGACTTAGCTGAGCACACCGAGGAAAGGGTTATCAAGATCAAAATATATTTCTGGGGCCCCCCAGAAAGACAAAAATACAACCATCTTGTCACAGAGCAGGGACACAACAGTCCCACCACAACCAGTGGGATGGATGACTGGTGGGCCAGGACTTTGCATTCCTGCAGCACTGGAAAGGCCTCAGCTTTTCTGTAGGAGCACAGGCAGGAGGTTTGTCTTCCTCCAAACAGCTTTCACACAAGCACTTTCTTTCTTCCACAGCCTCCTAAGAGTCTGAGAGCTCTTGCAACTCAAGCAAGGGCTGACCCAGCTTGCCATATTTCAGCACTGCTAATAACAACCCAAAAGAAGCCTAGGGGTGGTGGGAGGGGGGGGGAGGAAGAGTTTTGTATCATTCCATTTTTGTATGGTGGGAGTCTAATAGGCAGCTCTGAGGGAAACTTGGGCTTGTCATGTTTAATTATCTTCCTCTTGTTAAAAACAACTTAAACCACCTCATTAATTACCATCCATGGCTGATCAATTAAAGCAGGAATCAGCACTCCCAAAGGGCAAAATTAACTTCAGTAATATTCATCTTTCTGTGTAAAGTCATATTATGGAGATGAAAATTTTGTTGGAATGGGTATCTCCTTTTGTTGTCATTTTCCCTGGCTTGCTGTGAGCATCAGGGCTCTCTGAACTTGCTGTGGTGGGTAACACCATCCAGTTTAATGCAGGGAGCATTAGAAGCTTAGTACAGGATATGCCCAGAGTCACTTGTATTTCTAGAAGGGCTGAGAGAGAAGAAGAAGCTGGCTAGCCACAAATAACTTGTATGCAAAGGGCAAGGGCACCAAGCACAAAACAGACATTGCAATTATTGCTTCCAGTGGCTCCTCATGCCCCACTGCTGAGCCAAGGCAGCTCCTAAACACCAACATCCATGACCATGGGAGCCAAGACAAGAACAAGAGCTGTAGCTGCTCCAGCAGTGCCAAACTCCAAAACAGGAGCCCCCAGGCAGGCTGATATCAGGGAGATAAGGCAGGAGACTGAGCTGGCAGTCCCAAGCACACCACACAGTCCTGGCCAGCTCCTGAGGCAAACAGGGCTGGATGTGATCAGTGCATGGCATAAACTCCTGGCTCTGTGGCATGGCAGTCCGGGACTGTGCCAGGAGGGCTGTGCAGTCTGCAGCTGCTGCAGGCTTCCCCAGCTCAGCTGGCCTCAAGGGCAGTCCCGAGATGGTGGTTGATTTTTCTTCTCAATATCCTACCTTTCTCCCTCATGTGCTCAGATCTACCTGTAAGGGACCGATTGGGTCCCATATAGCCACACTAAAACTTCAGTGAGAGAAGCTTTAGTATCCTTGAGCATATAAATGCTCCTGAGATATCAGAGTTCAGAGCACGCTTCACTCTTTCATCACTTCCAGCTATTTTGCCCTGCACTAACAACTGTAACAACCCATAACAGGAGAGCCACTCCTGTGGGCTATGAGCCATGCCAGAAGCCTGGCTGAGACTATGGAAAGCAGTAGCTCAGGAGACGATTCAGCCCCCCAAAATTACTTCACCAGCATCATTGATAATAATAAGCGGATGCAGACAATTAGTGACTGGGGAAAAGCTCTGTGGTTTCATTCAGTCCTCACGAAGTAAGAACCCTACAGTGAGAAAGTCTTTCAAAAACAGCTGAGTTTGTGTTTGGGTTTTGTTTCCCAGTGTGCAGAAATTAGGAATGAAATACTGCTGTAAATCAGGCTGTTAGAAGAGCTCCCCCAGCCCTTTACTCACATCAATCATCTGATTGCCTCCACTGAGAGTGTTTCCATGAGTGAGGACTTTTGGCAGGAGTAAAGTTGGAAAGATGAAGCACTCGCACATAATGACAGATTCATGGAATAATATGAATATTTATACACACTGGCATGGGAGCACTAAGCTTCCCATACAATTATTTATACTCTGTGTTCAGACATGCCATTCATCTCGGCTGCTCGCAGTCGTGCAGGTTTGTGGCTCGACACACACTCGGCCACGCTTTGCTCTGGTTTGTACCCGCTCCGATTGCATCCCGCAGCTCCTGCTAAGCAATGCCAAGGCAGTGAAGGCAGATTTCAGCCCAGCATTATCACAAGGACCTCTACAAGCTTTACTGGCTGGCCTCTGCTCCCCCCAGCTCTGCTTGCTCTTCGCTTTTGCATGAAGACAGAGGGGCTCTCCTCCATCACCTGACATGTCTAAATGACTCATTGAGGCTGAGGCCCAGAGACAGACCTTGAGAGCTCTGGACTCTCTCTACAGGTTTGCCCATGTGGCAAACATACCATTTTTTGGTGCAAAAGCAGTATTTTCAAGTGCATGGTGTCAGCTGCAAAGGGGTGAGCAGTTAAGCACAGACATTTGCAGACCGGGGGTACCAGCTTGCTACAGTATGCTGCAGGAAAAGAAAATATTTTGCTGTTGTTACTTCTCATAATGGATACTGGCAGTAGGAGTGAATCTACCAAATGCATCATGAAACAGCAGGATAAAAGTGTTGCAGGGAAAAGCTACCAGGCATTTCACAGGGTAAGGGATAGGAGCAGGCACAACATGGAAACGGTGCAGATCTCCTGCCCAAGAAAACCAGCCTGGGAGAGGCCTTCACCATGGTGAGGTAAGAAACCTTACATACTTACTGTACTGACTAAAATATTTTCCTACCTGCAGCATTTTCCTCTGTAGAACAGAAATCAGTAGAGTAATACTCCTAAGCCCATGGCGTGGGTGGCAGCCCAGAGACTCACATCCTGCCAGAGCTGAACCGTGAACTCCTAAGCCCAGAGTGCTAGAAAAACGTGTTCCCAGGGAAGATTGCTTTCTATCAGCATTTTCCTCCTTTTTTTTTAAATAGACAAATGCAAATAGCACTGCACTCACAGACTGCCAGCAGCAATAGTGTAAGGGAGCCACAGCCTGCCCCTCTCATCTAACACCTTCCCGATTACTCCTGCCATCCTGCACAATCAATACTAATTACAGCCACAGTCACTTCTCTAGCAAGGAGTAAAATGATGATGATAACTATGATGGGGTAACAGAAACATTCATCCTATGCACATCGGTAATCCGAGCTCACTCATGTGTTCCCAAGGCATTAGGGTGGATATGCTCTGAATCCAGAGAGGTTCAGATCAGACTGGGGAATAGCTATGTGAACCATTCTGACCAAAACCCCTCAAAGTTAATTAAAACATCAAGTGCCTCCAAACTAGTGGCCTGTAAATAAACATTTTCCATACGTACTCTCATTCATGAAAACATAGAAGACAGATTGCATCAGTAGCAAGGAGATTATCTGCCATTCTTTCAGGTGAAAAAAAGCCCAAGCACACTCCAGTACCAAATGCTGAAAAGTTGTTTGGGAGCACAAGACCCACCGGCAGCAGCTCTGTTGTGGGACTCACCACTAGAAGCTCCTTGTGTGTAGCCCCCACTCAGCATCATCCAAGGAGTCAACTGTAACTGGCAGAGCAGGTTTTCCTGCCAGAGCATGATCTGAACATGGTCACCATGGGCCGGCTGTGTCCAGGGAGTCAGTGATGTCCCAAGAGCACAGTTTATTCCCGAATCTCACAGTACCTTCATGGCCATAATATACAGCAGAACACCCTGAGCCCTGCAAATCTCATCCGCACACAAAGCTGTCTCTAACTCAGTCATGCCTAAAACCCAAACACAAACTTTCACCAGCATTTGAGGGCCAGACTCCTCTGTGCAAAGTTCATTTAAGTCACACGATTCAGACACATAGGGATTACCTTTTCTCCCCAGTGCTACACATACTGGACTCAGATGCTGAACCAGGAGCAATTAGCAGCGTGCTCAGCAGTATCCTCTGCTGACAGACCAAACGCCCCAGCACAAACATAACTGTGGGCACTGCACCTTTCGGTGAAACACAAGAGGAAAGTCGGTCTGTGTGCCCAGCTAGGTCTGGCTCTCAGAACATTTAACCAAGAAAAGTAAATAGAAAAAGACTGAAACCAGGCTAAAAGTCTGTCAACAAAAAGTTGTACTGCATGGTAGAGTTCAGAATAGAGCCCCAGTGCCCCCAAATCCATTGCTTTCTGATCCATACCAAAACTCAATTTATTGCCTTCTCCTCCCACTGGGGAGGAGATTTATGCAAGACCCAAGCAGGCCTATGTCAAATCCAAAGGTATTAAACATACATAATGCTGTTTTACCTATCCGAATGCAAATTATATCAGCCATAAGCCATAAAAGAGCTGATTTCAAACAACAGTAATTTAACAGAGTTATTCCAAGGAGAACTAGTGACTATATTTGTTTTCTCTCTGATATTGCAATAGCAAACCATGCATGAAGTTTATTAAGCCATGCTAATTGTCTTTCTGTTCTAGCACATTTTAGCCATATGGAGAATCTGGCTGATGCTCAAAATACAAAATTGTTATTTGGGGGAAAATATCCTGAAAAGCTTCAACCGCTTCAATTGTTAATTTCTTCGACAATGTGAATAATACATAATCAAAATGTCAGAATGGATGTGGTACAACATGTTGGAATCCATCAGAGGAAGGTAATTTGCAGACCCCAAGGAGAGACAGGTGGGAAAAAGATCATCTGAGTTCACATGAAACATTTGCCATAGCCTGAAGGGCTTGTGCTCCCTGGGGAGAGCAGGCGACTGTGCTGGGTGCAGAGCCCATCCAGACACAGCAAGTGCTGTGTCATGAAGAAATCCCTCCCAGGGCAGCCAGGTCTCCAAACTGAAGGCTGGAGATACTAAATCTGTGGGGAGAAATGGGGGTCAGGTTCAAATCCCCAAGTCTAGCTTTCACTGTGACCTTGGGAGAAGCCCAGAAAGCACCACAGCTCATCCAGGGACACAACCCCTGCCCAGAGTGGTGGGCACTGAGTGGGACAGAGAGATCCGAAGGGAAGAAGGGTGATGCTGGAGTCACTGATACCATTTCCATGAATCAAAAGGTTCAAAAAGTTTACATGCAGAAACAAAAGCCTGGAAAAACCCTTCTCAGCATGGAGAACCCTCTAAAAGTTACATGTAAGTGATTTTTCAGGTGAAAAATCTCTTTCAGTGGTAAATTCTGAATCACATACAATTCACAAGGGAAATCTCAGCAAAGGTTGAGATTTAAAGTTCATCATTATCAACTATCTTTGTTAAACTTTTCAGACCCTTTTAAACACATAACAAATCAGTACGAATACACGAGATTTGGATTTCATAATCACTTTCATGCCTTGCCTAATTATTTTTATATTAGATATAGAATTTTCATTTTATTGAAAGATGACACAATGTCAGTAAATTAATTCCAAGAAACATTTTACGTGCCATCATTTTTTTGCTATCCTCAGGACATTTTTTTTTTTGTGCTGCTATAATTCTTGCCACCATTTGAAACAGTGACTTTCAGTAAGGTTAGCCATAAAACAAATCAGGGCTGATAGTCTTATGATATAATCCAGTTATTTATGAAAAAAGAGATTTTATTTTATTACTCCCTTCTAACCTAAACAATAAAATGTAATGACTTGCTGCTGAGAAGGAAGACATGAGCACCAAATCATGACATATGAGATATAGTTAATATGAATGATATGGTGGAGTTTTATTTTTAAATATTTAAAATTATACTGATCGTGGATTAACAGAATTTATGGTTGCATGATTCTCAGCTTTTTCGTTACCTGGCTCTGAAACCCCCCAGAACAGCAGAATCATTAATGTATTATGTACTTCTTTATAACTCATGGATTACATAAAGTGATTATTAAGAACTAGGTAAAATGTACAAAACACCTGAAAGCAAAAATTGTCATCTAGGAGAGCTTGAGGAAAATCGATGTGCACACCCCGTGACATTACCAACTGTTTTAACTGTTACTTTGAGAAAGATAATAGAATAGGTCAGAAATGAAGGGTAGCCTGTACCAAAGCTTCATCCACATTGCCCAAGAGGATGATTTTGGCTGAGCACAACAGCCACAACTGGATGCATGGCCATTCTCCACAAGACCTCGTCAGAGTCTGGAGGAAAACTGGAGGCTTTCCTACAGATACATCCTGCAGCCTGGAAAGGATGGGCAGGCAAGGCTGGTCCCCCACACGATGTCACAGAGAGCTCGTGCCAGCTTCTCCTTGAGAACATCCCCCTCTACAGCCTCTGTCCTGCCCAGCAGTGGGAAAGCCCCTGCCCTGAAACATGGGGCTGAAAGGCCTTGAAAATTGGCTTCTGCAGCTTCATCTGCGTGAGCTACAGCAAACCAGGCCTGCTTTGAAACAAATCAACCACAAGATCTACCTTAAATTGCAATAAACTTCTTAATACAAATTATAGTTGGGTGCTATGCAATACTCCAGCAACAAAAGCTGTGAGTTTGGAGTTTTTTTGTTTATGCAAGCAGTCAGTTTGGAAAATGGCACTTGGGGACATGATTTAGTGGGGAACATAGCAGCATTGGGTTAATGGTTGGACTTGGTGATGGTTAGAGGTCATTTTCAACTTTATCTATTCTATGACTCTACCAAAAAGAGAAACCAAGATCAAATCTTTTGTTGGTTCTCATTTTCACATGCTTTGCTGTATGATAGAATAAGGATTTTCAATACCTTCAACACAACAATTCATACATTGCTACTGGACTAAGCACAGTTGGTCCTGAGTACAACCAGGCTCCAAAGAAGCCCATAAATCCGTATTTCTCCTGCCTGATGGAAATTCCTTCCAAACAGAAACCACTGAAGCCCATTGTTCTGTGGATCTCAAGTGATTCTGAGAAAAAAACTCAGGATGGCATGAAGCATCTCCCTGGAAAAGACAGCATTTTCTGTACAGTGAGAAATATTAGAGGGCAAACAAGCCCACTCTGCCCACCCCCATGCTTGACGCATCTTCCCCGCACCAAAACAAACCCTTCGTTTTGCTTGCTGAAAACCAGCACGAGAAAAAGTTTCAACAAAACAATAACCAGATGTCATCACACAGGCTCTCCTGCTTAAACTACATGGGAGCTGCATGACTCACTGCTTCAGTCACGCAGCACAGGAATGAGTGAAGCTGCACTGAGGAAGAGTAACTTCCATGACAACTTTTGTTTCCAATAGAGCTCCATTTTCAGCATTAAAAGGAGATTATTCTTTCCACACTACTTATACACATGCAGGCATCTGCTACCAGATGGAGCCAAGCCCCACGTCGTTTTAACACCTTTATAAATGCATGGGAGTGGTTTACTCATCCCAGTCCTTGACAGGGGCTTGCTCAACAAAGGGAATGAAGAGCCTCTTACAGTTCTCATTCCCATCTGGCAGTTTTGGAAAGCCAGACTCAAAAACCGAGTTTTGCAAGGCCTCAGGAAGAACTGGCTTCAGAGGTGACCTTACTGGTGTCTCCAGGATTTAGTCTTCCCTCCACTGAGCTAACTCAGAGCACCACAGAATCACAGAAAGGTTTGGATTGAAAGGGATTTTTTAAGGTCATCTGGTTCAATCTCACTGCCATAAGCAGGGACATCTTCAATTAGATCACATTGCTCAGAGCCTCATCCAACCCGACCTTGAACGTTTACAGGGATGGGGCATCCACCATCTCTCTGGGCAACCTGAACATCCCAGCACCTACAAGGGGAAGGGACTTGCAGCCCAAGGCACCAAACATGCACAGAAGCTGTCTGGGAAGCCTTCTGCTATCTCGTCTATTTTCAGTTTTGCTGCTTTTCCTCACATTTGCCATTCCCTGGGCTCACCTGCACCCTGCGGGTGTCGTTGTACCACCCTCCTCCTCAAGCCTCTGTGTGCCCACCAACCTTGGGGTGCTCCTCTCCCCTCTCTGCCCTTTCATTTATTCCACAAATTATGTGTTCAAGTGAGAGAGGGGTTCACAGCCCTGGAATTTTGCAAATGAGAAAGATAAACTCTAATGAGGGAGAAGTAGGAATATTTTTGCATCAAACAATTACTGAACAGACTTCCTTCTGAAGATTGAAAGGGGTTTTAAAAAAATAAACACACCTGGGTTTCTGCATTCAAGTGAGTCCTAAAATCCAAAGAATCTGAATTAGCCTCATTTTGTCAAGGAAAAATTTTTATAAATGTAATTTATACATTCTAGAGACTTAATCTGGACATCCATATGAAAGCTTAGGGAAAAAGTAAAAATTTAAGTGAAACATCCTTTCAGTACCTCATTTCTGGTGGTTTGCCTTTGGAAATACAGAAAGTAAACAGCAGGAGAGAAAAAAGAAGGGCAAGAACATATGTCCACCTCTACTAGTGACTCACATCAGCATTTCCTCATCTGTACAACCTTCATTGCTATTTGCATTTAATTGGTTTTGTGTGGTCTATTACACAGGCAGTGAGGCAGAGAACTTGGCAGCATCCTGGTCATCAGAGATGATCTAGGTTAATTCTAGGTTTACCTGAGAATATAGGTAATAAGAAAAAAAATAGGACTAATAATAAAATAATAATTAAAAAAATCACCTACTAGCACTACAAGAAAACTTACCTGATGTAGAATCAAGTGCAAAAGAAAGTGCAAACTGCCCCTTACAACCAGAGGGACACCCTGTGCTGCACGCGTGGAGTGGTGCCACACATCTTAGAAGAAAAGGTTCCAAGGACACTCAGAGCAACTTCCAGGACCTAAAGGGGCTGCAGGAGAGCTGGAGAAGGACTTTGGACAAGAGCGAGGAGTGACAGTAAAGGGGGAAATTATTTCAAACTGACAGAGCACAGACTCAGATTAGATATTAGGAAGAAATGCTTCCTTGTGAGGGTGTTGAGGTCCTGGCACAGGTTGTCCAGAGAAGTTGTGGATGCCCCATTCCTGGAAGTGTTCCAGGTCAAGTTGAGGAGTCTTTGAGCAATGTGGTCTAGGGCAAGGCATCCCTGCCCGCAGCAGAGGGGTTGGAACAAGATGATCTTTAAGGTCCTTTCCAACCCAAGCCCTTCTGTGACTCTGTGACTTCATGCAAGCTGATCTGTGGTAACTGTGTGTGCTCCTCTTATTCAAAAAAAATGTAAAAAAAAAAAAGAAAAAAGAAAAAAAAAAGCTCTTCAGTCACAGTGTTGAGGAGAATTCCTCACAGAGTCATGCCAGGATGAGATAGAAAAGCTGTAGATAAGCTACAAACTAAATGCCAGATCTCCTTCCTCCCACTCTGATACTTTTAGCTGTAAGGCCATCTGGTAAGAGGGATATGAAGCAAATTTTAACTTGCACTCACAACACAAGCATAGTTGAAAACTAGATTAACTATAGTCCATTTGAGTTCACTGGAAATGTACCAACCAGTAAATTAGATTGATCACCACTAATCTCCATCTCCATCACTGCTGGTCCCTGGTTGAGTCCAGGGATAGAACCAGTAGAGCCAAATGGGAGGAAATTGAATCAAGGGTTTGATTGTATGTCTTTGATAATTTTTAAGGAACAGACTGGCAGACCAGGCCTCTCTGAGCTTCCAACCCCTTGTGGTGGAGAAGCTACAGAGAATTAATTTGCAGAAAGTTCGTCCAGAATTTTGAACCGTGACTAAAAGATGATTTTAGCCTCATTAACCCAGCCAAGCAATTCCTTCCAAATCTGACCCTTAACTGCAAACATGCAGTGGATGTATACTACAAGGCATTCACATCACAAGTTCTGCTCCTTTTATTGTTTTAGAAGAGTTTAGTCTATACAAACCCTCTCTGAGGCACAGGTCATGTGCACTGTGCAGAGAGAGATCCTGCCAATTCCAGGTAGTGAAGAAAGGTTCTGGATGTTTGTGACATTCAAATGCAGAGCTGGCTGAAAGGACAATTATGTCCCCTGCAAAAGAAATGTCTGTCTGTGCTGAGAATTTCCATAAGAAAAACCAAGCCACTTCCTGATGTTTAAATTCCTCATAGAAGAGCCAAGGGAAAAAAACCAAAACAATAGAACAACAAAATATGTGATTGTTGATTTACATTAACCTCATTTTTGAATCACTAGGGCATGATCCTTCTCTGCTGAGCCCAACTTGAGCATGAGGCAGCCTTTAAGCCACCCCTTCTAAGTCATGTATCCCTGACCTCGCTGTGCAGCACGTCAGCAAACACAGTGTCCTGATTTACTGAGTGATTCAGGGGTTAAGTATCATGGGTCAATGTAGTCTTCATTTAGACACAGCTTTCTAGCATTAATAGTAATCTCAAAAATATTATGTTGATTATTTCTACATCTCCCTGACCCTGAGCCATATCTTTGTTTTTCAGCTGCCTTCCCCCTTGCTACTGCTCTATTTCCTTCCTAAGTTTTCGACTAAATCCAAGTCATTGACGTAATTCAGGCATTTTGAGGGCAAAACAACACCCACCCTTGATCCTGATCCAGAAGTCTTTAGAAACCATACTGAGGTCAAGTCATTAGGATTTCTCAGCTGGCCAGAGAACCACATGGAAGGAGCTCCCAGGTGCTGAGCCCCCAAGGTGCTGTTTCTGAGACTACAGCAGCTTCTGCTGTAGTTCACCGAGGGCCTCAGCAGCTGCCAACACTGATGGCTAAAGAAGCTTTCTCAGTTTAGCAGACAAAAGTTGGATTTCACCTGTGTAGTTCACATGAACAAAAAATAAGGTATTAAATGCATCTCACTTCAAAAAACAATGTATGAATCAGTATTAAAGATTTAAACTCTCAATTTCCAGAAAAACCTGTCCCTTACTTCATCCTGAGTAAAAGTAAAACTACCCTCAGGGACTCCCCATCTGACAATGCTGAGAGATTATCAGAAATAAAGCCATAATCTAAACTGATGCCAGAGTTTAGAGTCAAATATTGCTGGTTTCTACTTGTGTCTTCTAGTCTTGAATTTTCAATATCTGCCTTCAGAAAGATATATCCCTGGTGTCATTATTAACAATATTCTACTTTGAATATTTCTCGAGCTGTTAAGGAAAGAAAGCCGGAGGTTTCTGCCAGGTAAAACACCGGAGAGCAAGAAAAGCAGCAAGCAGTGTTAGGAGAGAATCAGAAAATTTGTAATTGAACAGTAGTTAGAAAATAACAGCTTCCAACCTACAGTGTAACTACACCCCCCCACCTCTAAGAAGACATCACTACACAAAATTTTTAGTATCTTGGCTATTAGCAGGGCTACATGTGCGAAGCTGGTTATGAAACAATTTAAAAAAGCAACATTGCAGTAGTCTCACATCTTCAGTATTACTTGCAAATTATCTAAACCTGCAACATTTTCTGTTTTAATGATTTTTGACAATCTTTGCTCCACTACCTCTAGTAATCAAATACAACAACAGCAGAAATATTAACCTTGAAAAATTGCATGAAGTGCAAACCTGGGCATATATTTTGGCAATTTAACTTCACTTTGCTCAGTGCAGTTAAATAAGCTATGTTATTTCCATCTGCTTTGTGTGACTGGCATGCTGGACAGATGTTGGGACAGATCTTATCTGCATCTGGTAAATGCATTCCCTGGCTCACCCAGTCACAAACCAAGACCTTCGCCAGGGTGCTGGTACTACTTTGGCAAAAATGGAGGGCTGACAATAGAGGAGCTGAGCTACTCAAAAATGATCTTGATATTAGCAATGACGACATTTTGGAATTTCATATTTTAGAAAATTGAGCCAAGGAATAATGCTCTTATCTGCAATTCCATGGGAAAAGGACAGTTTCTCCTATGTTTGTCTTAGGAACATCTTCCAGTTGCTTTTACTGAGGCTTAAACTAGCCAGCTCACACACACTGAGCATGCTGTTAGCTGGCCAAGTTACAGCACATGGGCTGCTTGCCAGGACTCATTCAGAATAAAGCACTCAGTAAGTGCAGCTTCAGACATATCTATCTGCATCCCAGTGTGACTTGTCAACTAGATTGCACTGCCACAATGGGCTAAGAGACTGGAAAAAAATTGTCTCGGGATAAAACAGGACCTAGGTCCAGCACTCGGGGAGCTAAAGGCACCTGGGCTGTGGCAACCTATGCTCTGCCATGAAGCCCTCTTTGCACTAGACCTCCCCTCTCCCTGCCAAGTGATTTACCCAGTTATTCTCCAGAAAATGCCACAGCCCTGGGGAGAGCTGCGGGCTCACAGCAATCTGCAGAGGCCAAGCCATTGCTGCGATAACATCCAGCCTTCCCATTACATGTTGGTGGTGCAAAAGCATTCAGCTCCCCGTAGGCCATGGAGGCATTGAGAAGGGACTTGTGGGGAAAGCAGCCAGAGCCCGGCCTGCCCTGCCTCTGACACAGCAGCATCTCCCTCCATCAATCCTAAGACTCTCCTTGCCAACAGCTCCGCTCATCACTCGCTTGCTCAGGCCAGAGAGTGCAGCCCTGTGTCATGTGTGGGAATCCAGTCCCTACCCAGCCCCAACTCAGATGGTGCTGAAAGGACTAAGTTTTTGTCACCATAACTTTCACCTGAGATTTCACTCTTACTTAAAACAGGTTTCTTGCCTGTTGGTTTTAATGTGATATTAATTGTTAGAGTAATACAGGCTCACATCACACTGATAACTGCTACCAAACAATGAAAAGCTTTTACTTCCCATTGCTGAAACTGGGAAAATACAAGTGAGAAGTTGGAAGTGCCCAGACAACTCCTGTATATGTGTGCGCTCACCTATTTCGAAGATATAAAGAAGCATGGATGCACTGTCACCTTATTCCAGTAAATAAGGATCAGGTCTTTACCAGTTATTATGGCTGATATCACCAGTCCTTTGGTGAAAAATGGCATAAAGTCTGGTACACCTGTACTGCAGTGATTCCCTGGACATGGGTCCAAGTCACACGGGGCTTCACTTTGGAGCGAATCAGCTCCCTAAGGGTCACAAAGACTACATTTGCAGTAGGTGTTTTCTTCTCCTTAGCTTTGTATTCAATATTCCATTCTCCTGCTGCTGCTGGGGCAGTTTGTCTGTTCTGAACACAAACCATTGGGAAGGTCCTTACAGAGCCATCGGTCTGCTCATGTGTATTCCAGATCTCAGAGCAATTTGCTCTTCCTCCTGCTCCCCAGTGCCTCTTACGACTGTATCTTACCCCATGAAGCTCAGCTGCAGCATCGCTGCCGTGCTCTAAAGGCAGCGTTATTAAACACCTACCTACTTCTTCCTGAATTTCACAGCTGCATCTCAAGAGGCAAGATGTGGACTCATGCTGGCTGACATTAGGTACTTCACATCTGCTTTTTCACAGCCCTGACAGTGTCTCACTCAGGTAGCTGAGGTGGTGGGAAGAGCAGTGACTACTAGATCTGAGCTGGGTGGCAGCAGTGGTGCCTGCTGCACAACCAGACAGGCCTCATGTCCCCGGCAGAGAGCTTCTCCTGCAACTCCAGAGAGGGTGGTTGCCTTCCACAGACAGAGGATTGCAGATCACAGCATGCCCGACATCTCCCGTGGTCTCACCCTACTCAGGTTACTGATCACCACTTTGCCTTTAGGGACATTGGATTTTCCACACACCTCACTGCAGCTCATTTCGTGTTCCAGACCTAAACTCTAGAAACTGCAACTGGAACCAGCCCAGCCCTGCATCTGGCCTTCATTCCTCATCTGAAAAACACAGATACTCCATTCACCCCACAGAAGCCCAGACATCAAAAAAAATGGGAGCCATTATTTGCCTTCAGCAGATTGCCTCCTTATTGCCCTCTAAGTGTCATCCATGGAAATGGATTACACCAGTCTGCTTCCCTGGAGAGTCATGGAGCCTCTCTCAAGTGTTTTGTTAGCCAAAGCCCATTTGCCTGCAGATAGCACCAA
Source organism: Callaeas wilsoni (assembly GCA_013398955.1). Classification (NCBI taxonomy): domain Eukaryota; kingdom Metazoa; phylum Chordata; class Aves; order Passeriformes; family Callaeidae; genus Callaeas; species Callaeas wilsoni. The sequence goes on along the minus strand of VWPU01009723.1, from coordinate 51,531 downwards.
GTCAGCTTTCAGCAAGAGCAGCTCTGGAAAGCTTGTTTACAGGAGTTTTAGTCTGAAAGTTTGACAAGAAGTACAAATTCTAGTTAAAAAGATATTCAGATACTTGTCTGAAATTCATTCTCAATCTACAGACAGCCAACCCATTTCAACCAGCACAATAAGCTACAAGGGTTCAGGAGGAACGATGGTGTGGTGGGATTTTTTAAACCATAAAAAAGCCAAACATGAAAAAAGGGGTATTTCTTGGGTAATACTCCATCATTCCAATGAAAAAACAGGATTTGGTTTGGAGGAAGTAAAAGGCAATGGCTTTGTTTCCTAGTAGCCTTTACTTCCCAAGCAAACAGGGATGGGAGTAGAATAAGAAAAAACCCCACTAACTTAAGGAGAGTTCCAGCACTCAGGAGCTTGCTGAACACTGAAGCTGTGCTGACAGACTGATGGGTCCCAGGGGTGGTTGAAAGAGTAAGGCCGTCAGAAAGAGCATAGTCTTTTGGAGAGCAGTAGAAGAAACTTTATAAGACATGGGGGGAAAAAAGCATATAAATAGTAGCTGTCATTAGCAGATGCATACAGACTGAAAGGGAATGCAAGGCACTCATCATCATACCACGAATGTTCTTTTAAGACATGATCAGAATATATCTAATATACCTCCATTTTTATAAAGGTTTGTGCATACTAGGGTTGCACTGAACCCTAGTGGATACCTATCCACACAGGAAATATTTTTGTTCTTAGCTTCTGTGTGTCTCACCGTCAAGAAAATGCACCTCACCAAATAAGTGTGGGTATTTACTTCTCATTGGGCTACTCAGCAGCAGAACACGGTAAGCACACCACCAGGATGCACTGGAAATGATGCAGTGCTCTGTCTTGGAAGAAAACCAGATCTAAACCAAAAAACTCCTTAGGTTTTCATGATAATTAGGTGCCTGTAACACCTTCTGCCTCCCAGGGAGGGAGGGAAAGAAGTAATTATCAGCCATCCAAACTCCCTGCTACACAAAGAGGGCTCCCACGCTTCTGTCATCTGTGACAACAGCCAGTTCTCTGTGGGCAGCACCTGTCCTATCCCCCTGCCAAACAGCACCTGAACGAGGCAGCTTTCACCACTCTGCCTGTGCTGGCATGGGCCATCCTCCTGCACAACGCAGACTGCCAGGCTCAAACCGAGGAGCTCGTTCTCTGCAATCTCTAGAGCACTTTGGAGAGACAGGGCTGATGACTGCCAGCCTCAACACTCACATCTGCAATCTGCAGAGATCAGCTTGTGGGATCACATCTGGCCAAAGCCCATCTGCCAGCAGAGAGCACCAAGCCAGCTCTCGGCATGTGCAGAACAGCTTTGAGAGCAAGCTGGGAGCTGGGATTGCTGTCCTGCCCCATGGGCAACAGCTCTGCTCTCTCAAGTCATGGATGGCTGATCCTGCCTCAAGAAACAGCAAAAGCAGAACACGGAGCTTCATTCTATGCTCCCAAATTTCAGTAATCATGTTTCAGTCAGCTTCAACAAGGGCAGAATAGATTTTTCTTAGTCAGTTTTTTTCTTCTGCTTAAAAATAGGTGACATCAGTTTGACTTGTCAGTTTTAATTAGTATTTGCATTATGTTCTGCTCTAAAGAAGTTGTTCTGTTTTGACAAACAAGGGAGAAAAAATCTGATACATAACTCAAGCCTAGAATTTAGGATGTCAACATGAAAGGCAAAACTAATTAAGATGCTTCACAGGAGATCCCAGCGCTTCCCACAAACACCAGTGACATGATGTTTTAGACAGGCATTCTTTATATTTCTATATATACAAACACATCCAAATAGTCATGGATTCACAAAATTAAAACTGACATCAATTAGTGCTAGCAATGGAACACAGACCAAGACTTGTAGCTAAGTTCAAGCCTAATGATACTGGATATTGCTGCAAGAACACATCAAGAATCAATCCCTATTTCAAATAATAGAGCGTAGTGACTCAAGACAAAGATGTAAAGAAGGTGGTGTTAGCAGCAGCAGCAGCTAATGAATAGAAAATTGACAAAAAAGTGCAGATTCTCCAGAGTGCACTGCTGTAGTCAGTCAGTACTGCATACAAATATACCCCCAGGGACACCAGCAGAAATAAGCATAATTTTTTAAAAAGTTATTTGACTTATTAAACATTTCAGTTGACTCTGAAGCAGACTGACAGAACAAATATTTTCCTTTTTTGAAGCATCTAAGTTAACCAAACTTACAGGTGAAGTGTGCAGCCAGGGCGAACTCATATGCACATTCCAGTGATTCTGTTTAATTTTTAGTGCCATTTCTGACACTGCAGAGTGTTAGAAGCATGAATGATGTAGAGCATTGAGGAGCATCACTGAAAAGTGAGTCAAAGCACACTGTGAGGTTCTTCTCCAAGCCTTCAAGGAGCCTTCAGCTCTTACAGCAGGAAGAAGCCCATAAAGATAGGAGCCATTATCAGTCCTAGAGTAATATTCAAGTTTGAATTGTTTTTCCACTCGCCATAAGTTGTTTAGATGCCACTGATGCTTTTAAAACCGAGTGAAATGTGCACAGGACAGCTCTACACAACAGAAACATCAGAAATATTTCCAGCTGTGTGTATTCCCCTTTGTTCCCTCTCCTGTTCCCAAAGGCAGGAAAAGACACTGCTCCAAGCAAGGCTTCCTACAGCAAAGGGAGGCAGAGCACAAGAGCTTCATTTCTCCTGTTTTGTACTTCTGCATTACCTGACCTGGAAACAGAACCTGCCAGCATTAACCATGCATGAGTAAGGATAGACATAGTAACTTTACTGAAATTCAGCAGCAAGATAACCACATTGAAGAAGGGGAAAAGCTAGATAAGATGAAGAACAGTGCAAAAACCCCGGAACATTCACATATGCAAGCAAGTTTCTCTGGGAACTAAGAGAGTCACTAGAAGAGCCTTCTAGGAGCTGGGAAGGGTTAGGGTTGCCTTTCTGGTTTCAAGATAGAGTTTTGTTCTCCCTAGGATAGTTTGTGTGACAGCTGAATGCAGTGGTGAGCGGTGGGGATGCAGGCAGGACCCATGACCAGGGTGACCTCTTGTACATTCCTTTTGCCAACATCGACTGCTTGCTTGAAGTGTGCTTGAATTTGAGCAAGAGTGTTGGGGAAGCCTTGGTGGTAGGAAGGGGTGGGGTGAACAGAGAGGAAAAGGGAGGAGAAGGCATGAATACTTTTAAGACAATACCTCAGTTTTGCAGGACAACAGCTATTTACTTGTTGTACAGGCAAGTTATAAGACTTTCGGGAATCAAGCTTTGTACTGAAGTAGCAATTGGCCTCTGATAACAGCAGTGTGAACTCTGCTGCTCTAATAAAACATCAAAATCAAAGCTGAACCATGCCACAAAGGGAAGATTTCCAAAAGACAATTTGTTTTGTTTGGTTGTTTGTTGTTTTGTTTTTTGAATGGCTGCGACCTGATCATAATCAGATTAGTCAAAAAGCAGTTGGTGGGTTTTATCCTTAATACAACAAGGAGAAGAGTGTAGACAAGAAAGGTAACTCAAAAAGGGAAATATTTGCCTTAATATAAATGCTGGAGTGTTTCAGTGGAAGAGAGCAAGTGTTTTGGTTAATCTCCCTCTTGTGCCACTAGCTCTCCCCTCAACATGTCACTGTGGTAGGACCAGAGGGAAGACATGCTCATTGCAGGCATAAAACACCAAAACAAGTCCTGCAGTGAAAGCTCTCTGACTACCTCCATGAACTTTGCCCCTGTAGAAATCACTAGGTTTTATTCCCCCTGGGTTTTCTGAAATGCTCTTTCCCTTTATCGAAAATCGATTATGGTGCTCACCCACAGAGGAATTCAGGCTACTCCAGGTATTTAAATCTCTCCTCACAGGAGGTACTCAAATTCAAGTTCAGGGTATAAATTTAAACACAGGAGACCCAAGATGGGTCTGAGCATCTTTGTACACGGGCAAAGCAACAACACATTTGTTCCCATCTCACTTTTCAGATGGGAACAAATGTGACAACCTGTGACTGTCCAAGGCTGGAGCCCAAAGATGAACAAGGCAAGTCTGAGTAAGACTGCTGGGCTCTGTGACCTGTACTTCAGTGAAGCTTCCCTCTGGGCACCTACATAATTTGTAGCTGTGTGCACAAAATCCTCAAAACTGAGGTGCTGAGTTGACATGACCCAGGATGGGACCTGCTCCAGCATCCCAACAAGTTAACAACAAGACTTCTCATCATCTCTCAAGACCTCCATGTCCCGTGCCATAGCCACAAGAGGGATCTGCTCCAGGATGAGGATGAAGCACAGCATGGCCCCGTCATCTTGTTTTAAAGCTCCAGCTGAGCAGAACAACTTCACATGAATTAAGTCCATGCATCAGTCTATTGGTCTGTTTCCAGAGTTAAAGTCTTTCCCTAAATACAATACAAAATAAAGGAGGCTTAAAAATCTCACCAGGCTCACATAAATGCCTCTTCTTAACCATGAAATATTGATATTAATATAGGACACGAATAATTGAGCTTCTGATTTCTCTGAGAAGTCTAGCCTTACCAAATGTTACAGGACATGTAAGTTATATTTGGTTAGTAGAGGAAATAACAAGTGGTTTCACCTCTTAACCCAGTCTCATAGGCAGCCTTAAGGACACCAAAGTACAGTAATTGCTATAATGGCAGGTTGCCCAAGTTAAGTCTTAATCATGTTTTAACAAAAAGAGTGGTTTTGGCTCTTCTTTTTAGGATTGATTCACCTTAAAAAGTAATCAATAAATGCATTTTTTCACTTCATCACTGCAAATACCTGCTTGGTATTTTTTAGCTTTTCCTTCACTCAGCTTTGCTGGGGTCCTACCTCTGGTCACGGATACTCCAGGCATCCCCTCAGTCTGCAAGTGGCCTGGGACAGATGTGGAAACAAGGAAAGATAGGAGCACTAATGCTGCTATGTTTCAGTCTTGCCATCAGACTCCTTAGCCTCATTTCCTATCACTAGACTCCCAAGCACATTTTATTCCAACAAGAAAATACCCAAAAATAAACATCAGGTGAGGGCTGACCAGGGCTTGGCTGGCTACCAAAGCCTCTTCCACAGACTTTCCCAAGCACTGCTGTGCACTGCAAAGGACTCTGAGGCAGAATTGCAACCCTCAGGCCAAGCCAGTGGTGATGGTGCTACTGGCACAAGTGACTGCAGAGCTCTGACTGAGCACATAAATCCTGTGACCAGGGAGTCCTCAGAGCAATCACTGTGTGCCATCCAGACTTTACTGGTGTTACCTTTCCCTTTTGACTCATACCCTCCACACTGCTAACAGAATAGGGGGCCTGAACCACAGTACCTTCATTTCACCTGATTTAATCAGCTTACTAGAAATAAGTCAAATGAAGAAGTGATTGCATTTCCCTTTACAAAAAGAAATACCACCACAGTAATTATTATTTACTGACATAATCATATTCTGATATCTCACCTAGAGCCAAAGGCAGTGCAGTGGGAGCCAGGCAGGTACTCAAAGATCCCCATGCCCAGCCTAGCCCAGTGCTGAGGTGGTCTCTTAATTCTGGCTCATATTTCTCAGGACTCCTGCCTAACTCCATATATCATTTTAGGGCTGTATTTCAGCACTGAAGTCACCCATCCCCCAGTGACAGGGTAGGAAATAAGTATCTAAGGCACTGGCATACACAAACTGCTTGCCTGAAGCTGGTCCAGGGATGAGCACTTAGGTGGAATTTCACACAGCTAACAACAGTCCTAAAATCAGTTAAATTATTTAGAAAAGGATGATTACAAAAGTTCTGGATATCTTTATGAATAATGAAACCCAGCAGATAATATAATTGAATATCTAAGTTCACAGCAGCTGTGAAATTGTCTGCAAAACATTTATCCCTCATGCATCTCATCCCATCTACATAAAATCCAATCCAAGTGACTTAGAAGCAGTAGAAACTCAGTCTAGCTGACAAACCGAAGCAGTGGATGCAATTTTACAGCTAATTGCGACAAATTCTGTTTGGGCCAGTCCTTTTTATTATCTCTATCAATTATGTGGATGAGGGGATGGAGAGCACACTCAGTCAGTTTGCATATGACACCAAGCTGGCTGGGAGGGCAGGAAGGCTCTGCAGAGGCATCTGGACAGGCTGGATTGAGGGGCCAAGGCCAACCGTGTAAGGCTCAACAAGGCAAAGGGTCGAGTTCTGCACACACAGCAACCCCCTGCAGTGCTCCAGGGTCGGGGCAGAGGGGCTGGAAGGTGCCCAGAGGGAAGGGACCTGGGTGTGCTGGTAGAGAGCAGCTGAACAGGAGCCAGATGTGCACAGCTGGCCGAGAAGGCCAATGGCACCTGGCCTGTACCAGCAGTGGTGTGGCAGCAGGACCAGGGCAGTGACCGTCCCCCCGTGCTGGGCACTGGTCAGGCCACACCTTGGATCCTGTGGGCAGTTTTGAGCCCCTCATGACAAGGACACCAAGGGGCTGGAGCGTGTCCAGAGAAGGGAACGGAGCTGGAACAGTCTGGAGAACTGGAACGGTCTAGAGAAGTGAATGGTCTGGAGCACAAGGCTGATGAGGAGCAGCTGAGGGAGCTGGGGGTGTTTATCCTGGAGAAAAGGAGATGGGGAAGGTTCTGGAGCACAAGGCTGATGAGGAGCAGCTGAGGGAGCTGGGGGTGTTTATCCTGGAGAAAAGGAGATGGGGAAGGGTCTGGAGCACAAGGCTGATGAGGAGCAGCTGAGGGTGTTTGGCCTGGAGAAAAAGAGGCTCAAGGGGGGACCTTTTCACTCTCTACAACTGCCTGAAAGGAGGTTGTAGCCAGGTGGGTGTCAGTCTCTTCTCTCAGGTAACAAGCAACAGAAGAGGAAATGGCCTGGAAGTGCTCCAAGGGATGTTTAGTTGGGATATTAGGAGAAATTCGTTCACTGGAAGGGCTGTCAAGCACTGGAACAGGCTGCCCAGGGAAGTGGTGGAGTCACCATCCCTGGAGGGATTTAAGAGACACAGAGATATGGCACTTGGGGACATGGATTAGTGCTGGACTTGACAGAGCTTGGTTGGACTTGGTGTTCTTAAAGGTCTTTTCCAAACTAAATAGTTCTAATCAAAGTGATGAGATATTCTTGTTGAGAACACAAGCCATTATGCCTCAGTTTTGACAGGCCTCCACAGTAGCTTAAAATATACATTTTCTACATGACTGTATCTCTCACTAGTGCACACAGCCACCGCTATTTTTCCTCAAATTGGGAGACTCTAGCAGTAACAATACTACCTGTGTGTGTTTATATGTGTGTATGCATATATATATATAAATGTAGTATCTCTGATTTCTCTCTCCAAATACAGTCTTTCCATTGTATTTAAGACTATTCAGTACTGACACAATGCAGTTTTGTAGAGCACAGGAGTAATTTTTTAATAGCAGAAGGAATTGGTATAGTGGGACAGAGTGACCCCCAGCCTCACAGACTCTAAGTCCTACACTGATTTTTAAAGGGGCTGCTGCTTTTCCCTGCCAACTCCCACTAAATCCCCAGCCCCATGTCAGCTGAACATGGTACATTTTCCCCCCCTTGCAAACATCATGGATATTAATCTTGCCTACACGTGAACTGCTGGAGCAATCTCCAATTTTTTAAAAAGATCTATTTATACTTCTATCATTAAATCACTTCTCACTTTCATGTTTTATTGCCACTTAAACCTCCAACAGTCCTAATTTCTAACTGATAAAACCAAATCATACTGGATTGGGCCCAGTTCTCCTCCTACACTAGTGTTACATTAGCATAACTACAGCTTTCAGTGAAATTAGTCTTGTTCACTTTGCTGGGAAACAAAGAAAAAGAATCAGTCCTACTGTTTCCTCCCCATTACACTTACAGGAGGAGTTTAGTCCACAAATATATATGCATGACCCAACACCGGAGGGAGAATTACTCAGTATGGCCAAAGAGTATTGCAGCAAATCCGATGTTTCATTGTCACTAACCATTTTCACGAAGAAAACTGGCTCATTTCAGTTATCACAACACCTGCAGACACTAGAATTAGACAGTAGACATTAGTATGAACATCACATAAACCAAACTAAAATCAGTCCTACGTCTGCATTGAAACAACTCCACAAATACCATGAGGGAAATTATAAATGAGCTTGACTGGACTCTAATGTGTTACAGATAATTGCACATCTAAGCAAATCAAACATGGCCTACAGATCTGATCTTTCCCCCACTGCTTTTGACTGTTCTCACAACAGTTGCTCTGTGACAGAAAAAAAAAAAAATCAGGTTACTGCAGCAATGTGACAACCTGTTACCCAGGACCCAGGCCCTGGGTTTTGCCCCAGGCCAATATAAAACCATGGGCTCTGCAAAGCCTTGTCACAGCTGACGTACTCAGTCCTCTACACTTCTAAAAACAATATTCACCTTTGATTTTCACTTCAAAGGTCCTGCTCCAGCAGGGTTAATGAGAAACAAAGACATCACAAAGCAAATTAAGGCTTAATCATTGTGCAATTCCCTTACATAACTTAATTGTCTAATCCTCAGTGTTTTACAGTGTAATTAACTATATCTCAGAACCAAAGGTAAAACATGCTTCAGTTCAAGGTCGCAAAACAAGTAGAAAGTGGCAGGATGTCCTGACTCATCACCTCCACTCAGTCCCCTGCTTCAACCACTAGGTAGCATCCACTCTTCAAGTTGACACAAAACCCAGGGAACCAAAGTCAATGCTAGCTGCTAATCAAAAATATGAGAACAGAGGCTGGGAAAAGGAGCCTTTCCACATTGATCATATAAAGGAACTGCAGCTTAAGTCAGTGTTTGATGGGCAGTATGTCTGACAAATAGACTTGTATACAAAGTTATCTAGCTCTTTTTACACATCCTTGTAATAACTTACAGCAACTATGGACTTAAAAGATTCAAGCACTACTTCTGAAGTCAGCTGTAATTTACTCTTCCTTGCCGAGCTGTTTATCATCCTAATGGCCCTGCCAAAACTAGAATAAATTCCACCAGACATATCATTAAGGTATTTAGTAATCACTACAAGACAGTGACATAATTCACTAAACCCAAAATACCCCAAAATGCTGTTTCTGTCCCTTTACAGTTACTGAAGTGCCTTAATGAAATTCTATTTGGCTGCAAAGTGAAGATATGGATGGATTTACACATAACATAGAAATAGTCCATTTAATTAGCAGCTGAGATGTATAACAGCTAGTATTAATTTCTGTTAAACAATGAGACAACTCTCAGCTGAAAGCCCTGAATTCAGACAGTTGTTCAGGATTCATTTTACTTCAAAGGCTCAAAGGTAAATTTCAGCTGGAACTGCACAACTAAGAAGTCTGAGTTATGAGCAAATCAAGAGACCAACACTCAGAATTGAGGAGACCTACAGAGATTGCTCCAAGGTGGCCATCCCACATCCATCTCAGGCTGTAATAAGTACTCTCTGCTGCAGCCCCAGGGGACAGTGAAGTTAGAGAGGTGCAATTTGTTCCTTACCCAAAAGCCCGATTACCATACTCCACAAAGCAAGAAGATAGAGAGATTGTGCAATTGCCATCCCAGCTATTATCACCAGCTGAGCTGTTCCAGCCCAGCTCCGTGCCCCTTCAAAGAGGTCACTTATATGTAACAGCAATTCCTCAAACAACAATACCCACAAACACACTCCAAGGCAAGCAACCCCCTCCAAGCACTCGCAAGATGCTGCCTTTGGGGTGGGAGCAGTAAAGACTATTCATTGTTTTCCAAAATTTCAGCACCAGAAAACAGAGCGAGGGAAAGGTCTGGCATCTGAAACGACACATTCTGTCAGCCCGAGGACCCACAGTTAAAAACAAAGTCTTTATTTCCTTCTTGGAGTAAAGCCTAGCCAAATCTCTCCAGCGCTCAGATGGGATCAGCAGGGGAGAAGCATCCCCACTTTTGAGCTCTCACAAAGGCACTGAGCGGCGCCGATTCCCGCTGCAGAGCAGGACTCACGCAGACCAGCCAGCAGGACTGGCCTTGCTTTTCATCTACAAACTTCACTTTTCAAACATGCTGAGCACAGAAACCCTTCGGTGTCTGTATTACCAACCTCCTAATTCTTTTTCTGCACAGTCCTAAGAACATGGCAAAAATAAACTGACGCTTCCATTGCCTGTTGAAAAAGCAAAGGAAAAGCTTGTGCATGGCAACTAAAGCAAAGATCATTTTACACTTTTCAGTCACTGATACACAAAGTGCAAACCCCTGCTTCCCCTGATGGAAATACGGGGTCTCCAGGGAGGCCTTACAGCACTTTCCAGTACCTAAAGGAGCCAGAACTGGAGAGGGATTTTTACAAAGGCATAGATTGACAAGACAAGGAATAATGGCTTCAAACTGACAGAGCACAGGCTTAGATTAGCTATAAGGAAGAAATTCTTCCTTTTGAGGGTGGTGAGGCCCTGGCACAGGTTACCCAGAGACGCTGGGGTTGCCCCATCCCTAGAAGTGTTCAAGGACAGGTTGGATGGGGCTTTGAATAATCTGGTCCAGTGGAAGGTGTCCCTGCCCATGGCAGGGGAGCTGGGATTAAATGAGCTTTATAGTCCCTTCCAACCCAACTAATTCCATGGCATCTCCTCAGTAAAAATAAAAATACCAGCCTTCTTCCACACGCACAAAACCCCACATTTTTCTTTGTTGCCTGTAGGTTATTGATTTTCAATTGTTCAAGTATAAGTGAATCTGTAAGACTTCACCTCTAACCACCCTGCATGTGCTTTTATGTTACAGAGCAGTTTCAGGCAGCAAAATGTCAAAATAAACAAGATAAACAGGTAACTGTGACAAGTTTTCCCAAGGGTAGAAAAACATTAGCAGCACCTGCTGCATTTTCCATCTGCTCTGAAGTACCCAGGAGAAAAAAACACAGAACTTTTTTGTAGCAAATAATTTGAAATGTACGACTGGTCTTGATTCCTTTAGGAAAACCCAGGCTGTGTCGATAAATAAATAATCATACATATACACATTTCTATACAATGAGGAAAGCAGTGTAAGATCTAGTCTAGAATCCAAAGGGCTTCAAGTCAAAGTACAGCTCTTTCTCCTTCACCTGTCTATTCCTCTCTTTCAGTGGTTGCCTGCAGGCAAGGGATAATCCCTGGGAAGGAGGGAAATTTCTGGTCTAGGAGACATCAGGAGAGTCTCATGTGGAAGCAATTGCCCTCAAGATTTGCAGACAAATGCCCTGCTACCACGTTCATGCACGGCTTGGTTATGATTAACCTAAGCAGGGTTTAATCTGTGTCATTGTCTAAATATTTAACGTTTCTCACACCCCCCAGGCAAGGCTAGGTGTCCTGGGGCTTGGTGTCATCAGCTCAGTCAGGAGCACAGCAGCTCTGTGGGGACAGGTGGGCTGGGAGGGGCACAGCCAGTGCAGGGCAGCAAGAAGGACAGGTCCTGAGAGTGAAAAACACCCCTTGTCACCACTTTAATTCCTCCATCAGCACCAGCAGAGCATGGAAAGCCACAAGCTACCAGGACAGAGCAGCTCTGTTTCCCACAGGAGACATCTGCTTTCTGGAACATCTTTTGACTCCCATAAAGAGCATTGTGCCAAGGAAGCAATCCTCCCTCCCTCTGCACCCCTGCTCCTGGGGCAGAACTGCCTCCTCCTACCTCAGTGAGGTGTCTGTCCTGGTGCACTCTCACCAGTCCCCACTGGAACTGGATGTGGTCCCAGTTTTGCACCACTTCTGGGTTCTGGAGCCTCATAGTGCTGGCACAGCAGCCACAGCACAACAGCATCCTTCTCTTCCAGCCATACACTGCCTGGGAAAACAGAGCTTTCCCCAGGGGGATTTAAGCCCTTAGGGGCTCCTCCCCTTCCCAGGGGCAGCTCATCAGCCCCATCCTATCCCTGCCTGGCCAAGCTGTGCCCAGGTTGCCATTCCTACAGCTTGGGGCTCTCTAGAGCCAGACAAAAACCAAAAGAAAATTGTCCTTTGGGAGCACTTGACAGTAATCACTTCATTTTATTTACAACTAAATCATAGCTGGGGAGGGAAAGAGAAAAAAGGCCAAAAAGCAAAATCTTTTTAAACTACCAATACATGTGTTCATTTAATCATTTCCCAAGTGTGCTCTGTTTTTCTCTAGGTTTCTTTAGTTTTCCTCACTGTACTGCCTGCTGCTCTGCAGCCAGACACCCATTCCCTGCCACCTGCGTGTCCCTGTGCCATAAAAATACTTGGGTCATTTTTTATATTAAGGGGTTTCTTAACTTCATAGTCCTGGCCAAGTCCCAGTTTAAGTACAATCCCTTCAAATATTCCTCTCTTATTTCAACCAGAAATGTCTATTACAAGTACTTCCTGCAAATTGTTTTGGATCTTTATCCACACCTTTTTTTTTTTTAATTGCAAAACAGCTGTCACTTTTCACCCAGGAGAAGGCTATATTTTGATGCCACATTAAACCTCTATCCTACACACTTTTCAAAACCAGTGGAAACTCACCTCAAGGCAAAGCAACCTGCTTACAGTTGAGGAAACAATTTTGCATCCTATTTCCAGGGAAATTCAGAAATTTTGCTTGCAGGAGGAGCACAATGATGAAGGAAGGACGTAACAGTTTATTAAATGTGCTATGAATAAAATATTCCACATAGGAAATAAATTATGTGCTTCAACTGGACAGACTTATAAAATGGTTTGATGGTTCAAGTCTATTTCAAAGGTAATCTAAGCAAGCCGTGACTGTACAGAAATTGCACCTAATCAAAAAGACATTAAAGTTTCCCTGATCTCTTAGAAGCAATCATTTGAGTTAAAAACCTTATCAGGAGACCATGCTTGGAAGAAAACATAGAAACATATTTCAGTTAATGGTTCAGACCCACCTTGTTTGCTCTGGAAAGTGACCCTGTACTGTAAATTCTATCTCTGCTGTACAGCACTTATAGCCCATGAATAATGGATATTATAAACAAGCACTAGAAAATGAAAATTCAGTTAACAATATTATGGAGCTTCCATTTACAAGTGTAGTTCATGAGTGATATGAATTTTATGGTTCTTATCACCAATGAAAAAAATTTGCATATCCCATCACAGAGCTCTTATAAGAACCTATTCTGCATTTCTTATCTCAGGGTTTTTGTGGTAAGAAATATTGCATTAGGTTCAGTGATTTACATTTTTCCAATAAAATTCTAAATACATATGCAGTAGCTCTTTACTGACTGGTTTCATGTTATAAATTATAAGCTTGGAGGTAAATACATTAGGACAAATATTGATTTCTAAATAGTCACTATGAGTGAGATTTTAGCCTGGTATTAAATTATCACACCTCTTGTGTTTTATATCTCTGTCTTATCTCCCAGTTACTATACTTTGTGACAAGTAAGTAAATAAATAACACTGCCTCACTTCTGACAGTTCAATTCATTCAGTTCCACATGGTAGAAACAGCAGGTACAAGTCCATAAAAGAGTTTTCTGGCAGCTCTGCTCAGAGAGACATTTTGAGATTTGCCACCATCATAAACACTGCTTTCAGCGTGTCACATCACCAAGCATTGCAGGCTTCACTGTAGAAGCAGCAGGTGAAGTCCAGTACCTGTTGGAAAAGATTAGGGAAAAAAGTAACAATACTTCCTGGGGATGTCATTGAATGAACAGTCCTTGCTCATTCAACATGTCTGCTCTGTGGCTTTTCAGCAGTTCTTTGGTTTAATGGATGTTCTTTGTTTCACTGGATAATCTCAGCCTCTAGTACCTTAACACCATGGCTGTATGAGACATCTGGTTAGGAAACAGGAGCTCGGGTTGCAGTTACAACTGGACCCCTCCATACTCCCATCTTCCCTGCTTCACAGGCAGCACAGAGACTCCTCCAGACCAGCTCCAGCCAAGTCAGCACAGGAATACAATCATTGCAACCTGTGGAGAGAACCTATTGGCTGAAGAACTGAATGAGTACAGCAAAACCTGCCCCAAAACAGAGGTGGGGAAAAGAACACAAACAGAACATTTTGGATGCAGCATCCTCACAAAGCTCTGTGATGGAGACCAAGTGTGTGCCAGCCCTCGCTGTGCCCCCAGCCCAGGGTGACCCTCTCTGTCCCATCCCTTCCCTACAACCCCACACCACCTCGTGCCCTGACTTGCAACCACCCCGGCTCCCACACCCTCATGTTCACAGCTCGGCTGTGCTGTCCTTCCCAGGAAAGGGCAAGGAAATGGATCTGACAAACTCTGCTGCCACAGCACCCCATGGACAGACAGATGGATAGGCACGGATAGGCACAAGAAAGACAAAGGGCCTTGGAGGGACACACTGTGAGAAGACCAATGGCTGTGTGGAGAAAGTTTCTTTCCCTGATGAGGAAGGCCTGAGTGCATGAGGCAGCGGGCTCACAGGCAAGTGGAAGAAAACATGTGGATCCAAGGAGATGTCTCAGATGCCCTGGGTCATTCACCTCCAGGTCCAAGCTGGGCTGCTCAGATATGTTTGAACTCAAGTATGTTTGTCAATTCAATCTGCTTTCTGGGAATCAACAAAACCCAAGCTGATGTTCCAAATATTTATTAAAAAGTAACTGCTAGTGGAGAAAAAAAATCAGTAAGTAGTCCAATGGCAGATTTATTATATTTTTAACAGGTAAAGGGAATTAATCTATTTTATGAACAAAAATGGCAATAGGAAAGGATACTGAAGGATTCTCAAGTAAACATTAAAATGGAAACAGCATATGCAATACACATTTATATATAAATATATTGGTTACATTCTTCTTAAATTGATTAAACAACATTCATTAGCAACATCCAAAAATATTTCTTTGCGGCAAGAGATTCATCTTCCTTCACAGCAATACTGCCTCTCCATAAGTTTCCACGACAACAATTTTAGAGTTTGGGACTAGAATAGGTATTTGACACACCATATCAAACCCAGAGCAAATGACTTGAAACTAGTTTATATGAGATCTCAATGAGACTTAAGGCCAGATATGCAACAGGTGGAATTGGCAGAATGTGATTTAAGCTGCAGGATCTCATTGAAATCTCAAATTTGGATTAAAGCTAGATTCCCATAGGGAAACTGTGACACTGCTCAGAATTCTCAGCTAAAACACACTTCCCTTTTTCTGTAAACAAATGCTAACAAAAATAAACTCTCTGTACCCTGTTAACCATTTCTTAACATAAAAATAAGGAGCTGCTCGGGTAGTTTTAAAATAAGTCAATATAAAACTCTATCCTATCCTAAGCGCTGCCTCTCTCAAAGTGCTAACAAACGGCACAGTGTTTCCTGTTCGAGGCCACATTCCCTGCTTTCCATGGTTCATATTGCAAACCTCAGCTCCAGCAGGACTGACTCAAACCTCCAACCATGGCAGCTGAATCAGCCCAGCCCTGGGCACCTCCCTGGGACGCTCAGAGCCCTTCTGAACAGGTGGTGCCAGGGCTGTGCTCCCTGTGCTGCCAGAGCCACCCGTGCCCACCGCGGAGCCATCCCCAGCCTGCGGGGTCTGCACCACACGGGGCTGCTCCGACCCACTCCAGCACAGCAGGTACTCTGCCTTCCCCTGCAGAGATCGGGGCAGGAGCTGGGCTCAGACCCTGCTGCAGAAGACCAGCAGATCATTTTGCATAGTTTGGTTGAGCAGTGGCTCTGTGAGTCCTAGGGAGATGCCCTATCGTGCTCCTGCTGCTCCCATTCCTGCCAGGTGTAGCAGGGACTCTCACAGCTTGCCTGTTCAGGACCTCTTTGGACTTGGTTTGGTTCAAATACTTGCTGGCTGTTAACTTTGGAGCCTGAATAAGAAATAGTGCAAATACAAGCTTAAAGAATAAAAAAAAAAAACCAACGAAACAACCCATACCACATTACTTTCACTGAACATTCAGTTAAAAAGACAAGAATCCATAAGATGAAACCCCAGTTTTGGGGTATTTGAGATATTTGGCAAACTTGCACAAGATTCTTCACAATTGTGTTAAAGCAGTATATTTCACTTGGCACTAGATGCTTCAAATTATTTTGCTAATGTGATTCTAACTAACACTGTTGTGGCTAATTGCAAATGACTTTGAAGACTAGTCATGGAACACGGGACATGTCCCTGGCATGATGGGACAAACACTCCCTGCAGTTATGGATTCCTCAGTGCTTTTCTTATCCAAGTTTAACTCAAAATGATTTTGCTCGCATGGAATGGTGTGAATTCATCCAGGGTGGTTTTTCTGGAAGGCGAACAGACAACAATTATTTCTGAGGGTCAAAATACCTTTATTTGGCCATGCTGAGGCAGATTAAGAGGCCAAAACAGAACTCAGTTTGATTCCTATTATGGGAGGCTGGCTGCAGTGCATTTTAAAACAACAATCATCTGAAGTGGCTGAGATGTTCAAGTTTGAAACTTCCTAAGTGCCACGGCACCCTATAAATGCAGGGCCCCCCAGTACTGCAGTGACCTTCATGTGGCAGCATCAGCAGAGACACTCAGTCCTCACGGAGGCAACACAGCACACAAAGTTCCTTGGCTCACTTCAGAAAAGAAGCTTAATTTCTCTCAATTCCTCTTCCCCCAAAAAATCAGCAGAAGGGACATTCAGCAGCAAGTTGGTTTCAGAAAGCAGTGCACAAATGGCTTACTATCTCCACTAAGGATTAGGCACACAGCCTGCTCAAGCTTTGGGGAAATCCTACATACCTCCATCTCCAGGTGCCTACCTACAAAGTCTGGTCTCGGTGTTTCAGGGCTCAGCGCTGGGAACTAGTCCTGCTTTGACTAGAACCAAAGAGAGAAGACTGCAGTCCTTGACCAGGGGAGGGCTGCCTGCTGTCCTCGTTAGAACCCCAGGGCTCAGACCTGCCACTCTCCCTGCTGTGCCACTCAGCACAGGCACCAAGGCCGGTGTGCTAACCTGGAGGTAGAGTTGCACCAGGGTAGTCTTACCTGTTGATTTTATGGGATTTTTTTCAAAGCAGGATCCACATATTTAAAGCCATAAAGAGATGAATTCACAATGAAGCTAAGGAAACAAAGAAGTCATATTTACAGACAGCTGCCGTCACACACACACACACACACACACACACACACTCCTTTCATACTCCATTAAAGAAACAGCCTTATCTTTGCCCATGTGCTTATGTCTAATGTGATACTGGCCTCCCCAGCATTTCATGACATTGTTTCCAATGATACAGATAGCACAGTCCAGGCTTGAACAGAACTGATGCATAATTATGCTTAAGTAGCTTTCATCTCCCCGCTCCATGAGTTAATTACAGCTCTGTACGTGAATAAAATGGGAAAAAAAAATCTCCACTTCTTCTCCCGTCAGCAAATTCATGTTCTGTGATGGGTAAAAGTAGGGATTTTTGGAACGAACACTGCCTTCCCCTTCTGCCTTTGTCTGCAAGTGTAAATGTTACTGGAACTTAAAAGCCGCAATCTGCGTTACACAGATGGGACTCTGCTATGTTCATCTTTTTTTTTGTGATGTTCATGTAGCAGTGACTTTTGAAAGATGTTTGGAATGACTGCTGGCCATGACAGGATACTGCCTAAATGAGAATCAGGCTCCAAGTATCTTACTGCAATTAGATTATGTCATATGTCATATACTTACTCATGGCCTGGGAAGGAGAGTGCAAGGGTGCTTAATATCTGTAGATATTCAATTAAAATGAGTGCATCAGACACACACTGGTCTGGCTTCTGCCTCACATCTAGCCCAGGCTAGCTCCTAAACCTTAAGAGGAAGGAAAAAGGAAAACACACACCATGCCCATACGTACGCCTGCTGGCTAATAGAGTTACCTATCTAAAATGTAAAAAGCCATGCAGTTTACACTTTGTTTGATACAGTTTGGGTTAAGTTAATGCTAGAAAAATAGAATTCAGAGGGAGGGGAGAAAGGTTTGTGTGTAATAAATGGCAATTTTGCTGTCTCTTGAAGGTTGCATTTCAAGCATAACTGCATTTCTCCATGCACTCTGAACACTTCCCTTTTCGGGTACTGGCATGCTTGTGGCAAAAGCAACCAAACCGATTAATTAGGCACACAGTGAAAGATGACATATTAAAAAAAAAAAATCAGTCATTTCCATTCTGAAAATCCTTACTTAAAGCCTTGATGTTGCAGCAATAAGCTAAGCATGAAAAGTTGCAGACTCCTTCCTTGCATGAGGGCAACACCAGCTGTGCAATGCACACAGCTAGAAAGGCTCTTATATATTATATATACAACTGTAATCCAGAATAAATAGCACTGTCCTGACTCATAGGTGTATTTCAGCATGGTTGTTGTTGGTTGTTATGGCTGGAGAATGCTTGCTTTTCATCCCTTCTGTCCCGCCCTTGGACACATCAATGAACAGCAGCCTGGGAGTCCACAGTGTCAGCAATATCCTTTTGTATTCCTTCCGAAAATTCTGGTTAAGAAGCCCATAGATCACAGCATTGAGGCAGCTGTTAAAATAGGCCATAAAATAGCTCAGGACAAAAAGCCATTCTGGAATGTGTGGCTGCACTTTTGAAGGATTAATCGAAACAGCAAGGCCAATAAAGTTTAATGGTCCCCAGCACACAGCAAAAAGGACAAAAACCACAAACATAGTCAAGAAGTTTCGGATGTCAGCTGCCCTGAGTTTCTGCTTGCAGTCTTGTCTTACCCGGTGTTTGACTTGAATCACCAAAATCCAGATCCGCAGGTAGCAAAACGTCACGACAGAGAGCGGGACGATGAAGTGAACCACCACCACCGTGATGGTGTACGACGTGCTCACCGTCTGGGCAAAGGTGCACGAGTAAATCCGGGGGTCATACTGCAAGGAGCCAACGAAGAAGTTTGGCACAATTGCCACCACCGTGAGTATCCAGGTCAGGCAGAGATAGCAGCAGGTGTTCTTCAGGTTGAAGAGCTTATCGTACCGAAGGCTGTGGCAGATGTAGCAGTAGCGGTTGATTGCGATCGCCGTGATGTTGAAAATGGACCCGATGACACTTAAGCCCATCAGGAACCCACTTATCTGGCAGTGGACATTTCCCATTGTCCATCCATTGTGGAAGATAGCACTCAGGATCAGAGGGTACGGATAAACTGCAACCACAAGGTCTGCGACGGACAAGCTGACAACAAAGATGTTGCCTACAAAAAAGAAGAGACCATGAGAAGTTAGCGTAGGTCCAGATGGACAACTTGCAACTCAAAACTCCTCTTTAGGCCTAAGTCTTCTCATGGGCTTCACTGTACACTCCACTTGGAATTTGAAACCCTAGAAAATAAGACTTTGCTCTACCAGTGACAGCAATGGAGAGTAACTAGGCATGATTGACCTGCATGTTCCTTCTTAGGAATAGTCTAAACTGGAAGTGTTACCCTTAACTTGGCTATAGCTGGGGGTCAGGTACCTGTGGTCCTCTAAGTTGTGTAGGAGAGAAGGATTTTGTTCTCCTTGTTAATCAGCCAGCCTGACTCTCTCTGACCACCACAGGTCAAAGGAGTATGGTAGGCAGGTTATGTTTTCAGTGGTTTATTCATTTCACTGACAGCAGTTGCACAGGAAAGGTCTCTTGTTCTTTTGCATGTAAGCAGGTATGTATTCACCAGAATTTCTGCACTGTTTATGCTAAGGATTGTGTGTTCTTCAAGGAACCATGGTGAAGCCAGTCTTGATGTGCTTATCTTATTTGGTATATTTTCCTGTTCTTTTAATGTTAAAGTTGTCCAGCGCAATATGGAAGGTCAGTCACTCCTTCACTGTCTGGTCCTGGGCAGAGAATGTGATTAATAAGCTGCAGTCAGCCATCTCTGCAGAGTATATGCTGCAGGCTGTTCATTTAGGCTCTACAACAAAGAGAGTTGAGAGTATCTACAAGTATAAAATAATTTAAGTCTTATTGGATTGAAAATGCTGCATTGTGTGGGACAACACCTGCCAGCTCCACTGTGAGGAGCAGCCTCCAATGACCCGGGTGACCAGTGACCTCCTAACAGCACTTGCTCCTCATTTCACAAGTCTGGTGTATTTTTAGGGAGGCAAAAAGCCTTTCTGTTCAGTTTTTCAGTCAGCATAGAGGATCGCATTAAGAAAAGGACCCCGAGGTCTTGTGGGAACTGGTGTAACTACAGGACCAGCTCTAATGTTGAAAAGGACCCCGAGGTCTTGTGGGAACTGGTGTAACTACAGGACCAGCTCTAATGTTGAAAAGGACCCCGAGGTCTTGTGGGAACTGGTGTAACTACAGGACCAGCTCTAATGTTGAAAAGGACATCTGTCAATGCTCAGCATTTTGATGACCACACAGAGTGTCATTTCAGGAGGAGCTCAACACCAGTTAGAGGACAGCAGGCTAGAAAAAGTAGTTGGTTTTCCCAACTCTGCAACTTTCAGGTGTATCTGCAGTAGAGGGAAGGAAAATATTAGACAGCAGACATATATACACGTAGAGAGAGTACATATACAGAATAGAGTTATATGAAACACATTTAAGGTGTGAACACCTGTGCCCCTATGTGATACAGGCAATATCCCATCCAACTGATCACACCTGTACCTTCTCTTCAAACCCTCATATCCTGCTGTCTAGTGGAGTAGATATATATTTTAAAAATTACCAAAAATAGGTATTTTTGTGTAGTATCCCTGAAAAGACTCTCTTACATCTCGATTCAACCAGGTCACAGGCTTTAGCACTCGGAAAAGGCACCCAAGCGCTGTTGGAAAGTATGGCTGCATTGCCATTGCAGTTGGGTCATGGCTATGTTTGTGCCAACAAAAACTATCAGGACAAGCCAACAGTTCATATCAGGCCACTTCATGCTGACCGGAAAGCAGTCCAGACTGCAGAACAGCCCCTGGCAGTGTGGAGCTGAGGCAGCTGACACAAAGTGTCACTTAAAAATAAGTATTAGCAGAGGTCATGTGAAGTGCTGAAATCCTTTTAGAGAGAAATTTTACATACACCGGTTTACCACAGCACACAGCTTCTGCGTCTGCTGGGCCTCGGTGCTGCTTTCTTGCTGATTTAATAACTTACTGAGAGCCTTTTAAAATGCAGTTACTGAACCTGGTCCCCATATAATTAATTCCATTTATGCCCATTATCAAGGGCAGAACCAACTATGGCCAGGCTTAGTGATGCTGCAGGCACCCTAGAGAGGGAAAGCTCTTTTGCAGCAAAACTTTTATTCACTCAATCAAAAACATGCACTTCAACAAAAAGAAAAAGTGCCCCCAGCACCAGAATTTCCTTTTGGAAAGCTTTTCTAAAACAATTTTCAGGACAGCGAAACAGAGACAGAGAGGTATCAGCAATCCAATTCAGGAGACTTCCAGAGAATGCTGGAGACAGACTCCACTAACTGGACCACAACTCTCCCTCTTCACCAGACCCATCCTACTTGGATGCACATTTATACACAGGCAGCTAGAAAGCAAGTCTCTGCCTTTGCTGGGCATGAAAGAGACACATTCAACATCCAGTTCCAAACCAGGCAAAGCAGAACAAAGCTGAATATTCCCTACTTAAAACACTACATCTGTGTATTTAATCTAAAGCTTAGAAAAATCATAGGGAAAATTACCAGTCTCACTTCACTGCCAGCTGCTGGAAGAAATAAGCTATTTCTGCTGGTCTTTCTTCACCAACTTGAATATTTGAAAGGAAGTAAAAATATAAGGAAAAAAATTCTATAGAAATAATATTCACGGGATGGACTTCATAGTTTGGATTGAATCCAAGAGCACAGTATTCTGTGTATTATTTTGACACAACTTCATTGCATGTTGCTCCAGCAGGGAGAAAACGAGATGGTTTTATCAAGAAAAGAATAATCTCCTCCTCCACTCGGGGAGCAAACCTGCCCTCCCCGGCTCTGTGCCTTCAACGGTGCAGTCTCACCTCTCCTACCCACCAGCAGACCTACAGCCCAGGCAGGGTGCTGAGTGCCTGGAAGTACAGCCAGAAAGGTTCACTCAGTGCTATTTCCCAGACAAAAATCCATCTCCCAGTTTATGTGGGAATGTGCTCAGCTTCATCCTTTTCTTCTGGTGAGATGAAGGGGAAAGTCAGACCCATAAAACAGCCACTTGCAGGTCAGTCCTGGAAATCAGTGCATTTTTAATGGCTGAATACTGAAAAGAGGGGCCACATTGCATGCCACCAAAGCAGAACATGCCCTTCAAAGTGTGGGAACTGGCTATTGGCTAATTATTAAAATAGGAGTAATTTGAGTTAAACATTGCTTCAGCCTTGCAGTCCCTGGTTTGCTATGAGACCACCGTGTGCTGAGCCCTGCACCAACAGCTTGTGTCCTTCCCTCTGTAGGATGAGGTTGGACCCTCCTTCCCAAAGATACTGCAGAATGGGAAGCCATCTAATATGTGGCTTTTAGGGAAGGTAAAGAGCAGTCTCCTGCCAATAATCTTCATTACTGGTTTTTTTACATTTTCCCACTATAAAACAAAGGCGTACAGCCCATAAATAATACCAGCAGGGCTTTATCTCCAATTTAAATTTATCTGCTTCTGCAACACTATTTTCAGATGGATCTTTTTCTCTTCATTGGCACGTGACTATATTTCCTTATTAGCTTTCACATTTTCCGTCCCTTTTTTAACTTCTACTTAGTATAAACTGGCTCATGGGCCACTGTGCTCCATGCCCCAGTTATGGAGTCATACATGAAGAGGCAGGAATGGTGGAGAAAGGCAAGCGTGACACTGGTAATACAGACTTGTCCACATTTTCAGAGAAATCATAAATTCTTTTACTTTACAGAAGTCCAGCACAAACCTACAGATTACAGAGGTACAATACACTGTTCACAGTGTAATCCACAATTAGGGGAAAAAAACCCAACTCCAAACAACCTGAAGCCCAGCTGCAGAGCAGATTATAGGCACGTGCAACTGATGCAAAAGGGAATTTATCCCAGAACATCTCGTGCCCTAGCACTTCTTTGAGTTCCCCCTCTGCTCCCATAAATCTATTTCTGCCCACTCCAGCAGCCTGCTCCTGTACTCCAGCAGTTCCCTGGCCCTACCTCTCATTCTGCCTGGATTATCCAACAACACAGGTTATCTGAGGACTTACTGTCAAGCCCTGTTTCTAGGAAATGTGGAAATACAGCAATGAATTCTGCAAATCAATAAAGCGCGTACGTAAAAGTCTTCACTGGCAGGCTGTCCCAACAGCACCTGACTTTCATCCAAACAGGTATCGTTCTACAGAGATTAACTGAGCATCACTGTACAAACACCAGGGTCAGTGGCACTGCCTGCCTCAAGAGGCTGTTGGAAATCCCCTGGTGTCCAAGCTCCAGTTGCACAGATCCAGCCTCTCCCTACTTTTCCCACACAGCAGCTGCGGGCTGTCCTTTACAGGCTGTGGTTTATGTATCCTGAACCTAGACCCAGGGTTAAAAGGTGAGGGGGGGGAGAAGAAGAAAAAATACTTTTCTGAAATTGTCACTTTTTACACATATCGAAATATCCAAATAATCGAACCTCTTGTTTCTTTGTTACTCATAAGAAGTTCTTTTACATTCCTTGCTGAAGTATTACAGAACTACAGAACTGTTTCCTTCATGTGAACAAGACAGAGATGCTCAATGCAACCTGAAGTTAGCACTGTTACCTGTACACCCAGTGCTGAACCTGCATTGTCCTGAGCGACAGGATTTGCACCAAAGCAGAAATGCAGTTGTGTGGATCAGCTTCTGCTGAGCTGGAACAGTCTAGCTCCAAGTGAGCCCGCTGTCCAGGCTGCCGCTTCCTCCCACCCTCTGTGCAGGGATTCGAGTTGCTCCCAAATAGACAGTGCCAAGCATAGCATTTTGAGGCAAACAAAACCACACACAACAGCTTCAAAGGCAGCAAGTGAGAAGCTGACCCATGAGCACAATGGATGAGTGCCATGGGGCTCACTGCATGACCAGAAACCTTGCTGTTCCAACCTCTTCCCAGCAGTGAGATCAGACTCTGGCATCTGTCCAGCTTCTGCCAGATTAACTGACAGCTGTAGAAAAGCAGGTCTAAAAACCTGTATTGATAAAATTGTGCTAAGATGCCCAATAACAAAATCACAGAATCACAGAATGAACTAAGTTGGAAAAGACCTTTAAGATCATCTAGTCCAACCTATGACCTAACATCTCCCCATCAACTAAACCATGGCACTGACTGCCATGTCCAGTGTTTTTTTAAACACATCCAGGGACTTCACCACCTCCCTGGGCAGATGATTCCATTGCCCAATCACTCTTTCAGTGAAGAATTTCTTTCTGACATCTAACCTAAACTTCCGTTGGCACAGCTTAAGACCGTGTTCTCTCGTTCTGTCAGTTGTTGCCTGGGAGAAGAGCCCGACCCCCACCTGACTGCAACCTCCTTTCAGGGAGCTGTAGAGAGTGATTAGGTCACCCCTGAGTCTCCTTTTTTCCAGGCTGAACAACCCCAGCTCTCTCAGCTGTTCGTAGGGCTTGTGTTCCAGGCCCTTCACCGGCCTTGTTCCCTCCTCTAGATGTGTTCAATAATCTCAACGTCCTTCCTAAACCGAGGGGCCCAGAACTGGACACAGCACTCAAGGTGGGGCCTCACCAGTGCCGAGTGCAGGGGAAGAATGACTTTCCTGGTCCTGCTGGCCACACTATTCCTGTTACAGCCCGGGATACCATTGGCCTTTTGGGCCACCTAGGCACACTGCTGGCTCATGTTCAGTCGGCTGTCAGTCAGTCCCCCCAGGTCCCTTTCTGCCTGGCCACTGTCCAGCCTGTAGCACTGCAGGGGTTGTTGTGGCCAAAGTGCAGCACTCAGCACTTGGACTTGTCAAACTTCATGTTAGTGGACTCGGCGCATCTATCCAGCCTGTCCAGGTCCCTTTGCAGAGTCCTCCTATCCTCCAGCAGATCGACACATGCTCCCAGCTTGGTGTCATCTGCAAATTTACTGATTGTGGACTCAATCCCCTCATCCAGATCATCAATGAAGATATTAAACAAAATGCTGAAGGTTTATTGATGCAACTGGTATGTTTGCAGTGACTTCTTAGTACTATAATTATACTAGAAACCACGGCTTGTAATAAAGAGAATCTTAAACTTTATGTTTGTTCATTCAGGTTTTATGAAAAAATCAACAGACTCAGGTCTTCCAGAAAAATTAAGACACACATCAGCCTCAGAGACACAAATATAATGAGGTTCAGTAAACAATTTTACAGGCCATGACTGTAAAGCAAGCCTCTGATGACCACTTACCATAATCTAATACTCTCTGTTTAACCTTCCAAAGCTTATGCTCACTGCAAAACAGAAACAAAATGTACTATTTGCTCTAAGCAAAAAAATAAAGTCATAAAAAGGTTTATTCAGCATGCAACAAGACTCTTTATTAGCTGTGATAGCCTCTTTTTCCTGTTTGTTTTTACCTGCCACTTGCTGTGTGATTACTTGTATGTCACTAACCTCCAGCCTGCAGATGGGAAGTGTGTGCTCCATTCTGCAAACTAAGTGGCAGTTCATAGGAAACGCTTTCGGATCAATTTTCTTCTTTTTATGACATTAAGATACCATTGAGCGTGTGCAATCATATTGATCATGTACTGCTGTAATTAAGTGGATGACCACGCTGTGGTGTTGGGGGATGCTGAGCCTGCAGCCCTCACTCTGACAGCATTTCTTATGTCACAAACCCCAAAGGGTCATTCCTGGGGTAGACAATATTTACCCCATCAAAGTGCATTAAGAACCATCCCCTGTAGGGGAGTGTGACCCATTGCACTGATCCTTTTAAGCTCCTGGCTTCCAGGGCAGTGTGAACACCACACACAATGGCACAGGATGAATCCCAGACTGTTGTCATCTCTTTCCACCGTTCTGTTAAGCACTGATACATCTGATGTGCCCACATGACAGCCCAGTGTGTACTTACCCATTTCGACAACTGAAAATGTTTGACAGGGAAGCACAAGTGAAAATCAGCAAAATTCTCACTGAGATCCAGGCAAAAAGAAAAAAAAAAAGAAAAAGAAAAAGATTTGTTGTTCAATTCATTAATTCATAAATTTTAATTGAGGATTTTATTTGTGTATTTAGGGAGTATGTTCAAAGAGAGGAATAAACAAAAGAAAGGAAAAGGCATTCAATAAATTATCTGTTATCATTACTCCATTAGCATTCAGAGGGGGATAAAGTGTGGTTTCCTGCAGTTAAACAGACAGTGCAGTTGGGCTGTCAGCTGCTCTCAAATCCTGACTGTGCTGCATAAAATGATAGAGAGGGGAATAACAAAAAGGGCAGGAGGTACTGCTGACCCGCAGCATCCTTAGGATAGAAGATTAGACAATGTGGAAACATCCAATTTAAGGTCATTATGAAAGTCCTAAAAAATGCATGAAACTCCAGAATAATTTAACTCCTGAAAACAGTCCTTTGAGATCTCTCAGCACAAGCATGAAGCCAGAGAACAGCAGTGTGCTATGGGCTACCAACTGTTATCTGGTTTGCTGGCATCACTCCCTATGGGAAAACTGTGGGCACTTAGAGCTGCTCCCTGCCTTGTGCCAGCCCTGCAGATGTGCAGAGCAAGGCCAAGGCAGTCCACAAAGCAAATTCTCCTTCTCCTCCTCCTCCTCTGCCTTCCTGTGACCAGGCACTTTGGCATTGCTTTGGCATCACTGGCTCCATGAGCCTTCTCATCAGTACATCACTACAGCTGTAAAAGCTGCCCTTCTCTCTGGTCCTCTGAGAAGGACTTGCGGGAGGAGGAGAAAAACCTCACAGTATTTACTGGAGAAGAAAGGACCAGCCCCGCAGAGCTTCAATTACATTTGTTATGCACCATACATTATCTTGGCTGATGGCTAAACAATTGCTTACATTGCCAGGTGAAGGACTGGATTACTGGATTTTAGACTTCTAAGTCATGAGTTTCTAATTGTCTTGCTGCCAAAACCACACTTGAGCCATGCCTTCAGCCACTCTAACTGAATGCAGCAAAGGGCAATAGCTGGCAGTGTTCACACCCCAGAGATTCATAACTTTCATTTGGCTAAGACCAGTCAGATTCACAGCCTTAGCTGAACTCAGAAGTCTGTGGAAATGGGCTGGAAATTAGAGATTTATTTGCATGATTTCATATCTTTCCTTATATCACCATTACACTGGAAACAATGTAAAGGGGAGGATTTTTCTCTTGCTGTTACACAAATGGTAGCTGGACATTCACTCTCAAATGAATAAAAATTATTTAATTATGTCTTCTTCTGAACCCTTAAAAAGAGGGTCAGCCCTCTTTTGGTACCAATGCAGAGCAACTTCCCCATCTTCAGAACTTCAAATACTTTATAACGGAAAAGAAGTTTTTACACCATCCCAGGGAAACAGTGTTTGGCAAGTTTCCCTGTTATTGCCCACTAATCCTAACACATCCTGCTCACCTTGGGCACTCCTTCTTGAAAAGGTGATCCGAATATAGCATAAAGAAAGGAAAAATTATATAAAGTTGACATTTTACCTACCTTCAACATTTTTCAAGTTTCTAAAACACCATTTAATGTTCATTTAAGTGCCTTTTAATGACTTCTTCCTGTTTTCCTGGAAGTTCTGACCCTTCGCATGAGGGAAAACCACTGTGCTGTAATTCTTATGGATTTCTAAACTTAGCCCTTGCTAGTGTGATGTTTTTCCTGGATGCAATTATGGCAACTGAATCTGCTAGTAATGGAGGAAGAGTAAGTGGTGGTCTTGATCCAGCTCCTAATAAATACAAAAGAAGTGCTAAAAAGTGCCCTTTCTGGTTACGAGCCCCAGATTTCTGTCATTTCGTTGTTATATCCACCAAACTCATCACCTGCAGTAACACTGTGAGATAGTGAGCCAATCCACACAAAATTTTGATTCCTCCCCGTATGAATTCCAAATTCTTGGACTAAAGATGGGCCTGGAAACACTGCCTGCCTTCACAGCACATCCCAGCAAGGCTGACGGAGAGCAAGTGTCAGAGTCAGGAGGCCCTTGGGGCCACCCCCCAGCTTGCACAGAGTGAGAGGAAGCCTCAGCCTCTGGCAGTGCCAGGGGATCTGCAGAGCCCCGGCTGCCCCGGCTAACTCTGAAAGGACAGCACGGCTGGTGGCTACCTGCTCCCTAAGGCAGCTTCTCCTGGGACACAGATGTCTTTGGGAAGAGTCTACACAAAACTCCACACAGCTAGAGGTGAGTCCAGGTACCCAAACTAGCACTGACACACCGGATATGAGTGTCACCTCCTGAATTCCAGATGTTTGCCCTCGTTTTTGGCCTGAAATCCCTGCTGAGTAGCATTATGTGATGTAAAGCAGCTGCCTCATCCACATCCAGGCTGTGCAGGAAGCACAGGCCAATGCCCTTATGTTTACCCTCTGCACTGGCCACATGGGCACAGGGATGAGCTCTACCAGCCCACGTTAACTCCAGGCACATTATTTATCACCTGGTTTGTAAAGTGCTCTGAAAGAGGAAAGACAACATAAATATGAATTATTGCCAGCATCCACTGAAATGACAAACCAACATCCATCCTCTCACAGTTCCAGCAGCTGTACCACCACCATTTGCCATCTGTTACTATTCTAGAAAAAAAATCTGTCAACTCAGGCTTAATAGACTTAATAACGCTCTTTTGCTATTGGTGTTGGTCAAAGTGTGTTCCTGGAAAGGAGCTGTGTGCAAGCAAGCAATTCCTAGGCAGCTGTCAGGCCGAGCATACAGTCAGATATGAACACACAGCTCATTTTAGTGATAAAAATCTTGTCTGACTGCCCTGGAGAGCCCTGCTGAGCCACCACAGTTGAGCCCAGGAGCTGCTCCTGCTCCTCCTTGTGCCTCACCAGCACAGTTTGTTAGCTAAACTGTAGAGCCAGCACCAGTCACTACAACCACGGACATCCACTGCAAAGGAGCAGATGCTACCCTGCCACAATTAACAGCTTGTCTTGACCTCCCAGGGATGAGGCTCTCTCCAGTCCCAGCTCTTCCTGCTTAGCTGGTGGGAATGGGAGGTGTTTTTTGTTCCTTACAATTCTTTTGAATTGCATATGGAAATGATGAAGCTATTAAAGAAAGAGTCATGGCACAAAAATGTTTCCATTGATGAAGGCTATTTAGGGTTTCCCTCATTCTGAAGCAATTCTAGGTTACCTAAATGAAGGCTTGGGTGATAGGGCAGTAGCAGGGTGACAATCACCTGTGCTTCTGCACAGCATTTGCCACTAGAGTTAGGAAAAAGAAACATAATTTGGATCCAAATCATCTCCAAGGTGATAGCCTAGTTGTAGGCTACAGCACAGCCCTGGTATGCCTTACAGTGTGTGCTGTGCTGCAATTGGTTGGCTTTTCTTCAGAAATCCTTAACATATTTTTTCAAACAAGAAAACCCCATGGGCTAGATTTAGATCATAGATTTCCTTAGAGCCCACATTTTTTTCTCCTGTGGCCTCACGCTGAACCTGGCAATGAAGCAGGTGCAGCCACAGTATGCACATGCAGTGGAGATGAGGCTGGAAGAGAAACGGTGCCATGAGGGACAGGAAAGCAGCACGACTTAGAGCAATGAAAAGGCTGAATTACTGTTCATCCAGCCTTCACAGTCTGCTAGGAAAAGGAGTAATATTCCTTACAAAATGGACAGGTAAAGAAGGAGCCCCAAGATGTCATGGCTTCATCGAGACTATGTGAACTGTGAGAGACATAGTGCATGCAAGTAGGAGAAAAGAAAGTAAAAGGAAATATGTTCTGGACCTCCTGGTTCATTCATAACTATTTACTAATCCCACTGAAAATAGAGTTACTTCCACCTGGAAACACTTTAGGGACTCTGATACAATTACATAGGCAAAAGTCCAATGCAAACAGTTAAAGTTGGTTCAGTAAGAATATAATGATACTGGAAAATAAAAATCTCTCATGCCCTCATTTTCCCAGAAAGGAGTCAAAAAACCAGTGTTTCCCAGAACATCAGCAAAAGTTTCACTCCACATATTCCACAGGGTTTACAGAACTCATGTCAAGCCTGGGTACAGGATGAACAACAAGGAACAACCGATGGTATGAGAAACTTGGACTAGAGAGTCCCAAATGTATTGCTGAATGGCATCTGCTTCTGTTCTTTTCCTAATGACTTACAAAACACTGAGGTGCAATGTGTGGGTCTATAAAAGGAGAGAAGATGTTTTTCCAGTAAAGTCCAGAGTAAATGTGTTCCAACATGAGCCTGTGTGAACAAATGGTTTGAGTGGATGTGCTCTAACACTGATCTCAATGGGAGTCTAGTGGTGGATAATATTCAAGTGGCTTGAAGGCAAATAAGACTCCATGGGTCTGTGACACCTAAATTACTGAAGGAAGTTAGTCAGACTTACAGGCAGCAATACACATATTCAAGGGCAGATCTTGTGGATAATACTTGATGAGGTTGGCAGACACTTCTGCTATCAACAGCTTCCAATAGAAAAGCATTGCTGGATTCTGCTCTTACAAAAACTACATTTTGCCCTCAGCAAAAAAGGAAAAAAAAAAGCTCCAAAAAGAATAAAAGATGCTGAAAAAAAGGCCATCCACATAAGTCAAAGAAACTCTGACGTACTTAGCTCCATTGCCTAATCCTGGAATACCCCCGAGTCCTACTTTCTAATCTGTAGTGATAAGGGCAGGCCTACTTTTAGAGTTGTATAACCACCATCAATTGATGGTGCTTCCAGCGTCCCTTTAAAACTTTTCCCCTTCTTTCTCTTTTTCTCCCTAATGAACTTTTCTCAGCAAGAAATAAATCACAGACATTTCTTCTCTCTGAAACAACTTAACATCCACACCTCCATACTTCAAAGTGGTAATGTGTTAACTTGAGCCTCACAATTCCCATCAGGAACCCGTGAGGTGAGGGCTGCATGCAACCCTTTAGTGCTAACCCTGAGTGGACGTTTCAAGCCAGCTGGTGGTTGGTAAAGGAGACTCTGCTCCCACCTCCATGTTTGTATAGCCGAGGGTGTGACTACAAAACCCACCAGCAACAACGGAGCTGAAGGGACCCTGGGAGGCCGACCGATGACCCCCCTCAGCCACAGCTCTTAAAAATCACTGACAAGGAGGAGCCTTTCTTCACTTGGAACAGGCTGCCTAGGGAAGTGGTGGGATCACCATCACTTCAGGTGTTCCAAAAATGTGAGGATGTGGCACTGGGGGGATACAGCTTAGTGGTGAACATGGCAGTGCTGGGCTAATGGTTGGACTTGACGATCTTACAGTTCTTTTCCAACCTTAATGAATCTATGATTCTATGGTTTCTGTAACTACATTGCCCTTACTCAAATCCAAGCTACCGTCCACCCTGCTTGCTACCACTAAAAAAAGTTTTAGGCATGTGCTGGTTGAGTAAACTCAGAAACAAAGGAATAACTCAGCACCTTCAGTCAGCGTCAGATCTCTCCTCTGGCAGGGGCAAAATAGAGTAAAAAGCTATAGCTTTTCACATTGCCTTTTTCTCCTCAAGTGTTGGAATTTCTATCAGTTTTAGAGGTCATGCTTTCATTTACCACCCTCTCCAAAAACAGGAGAAATGGTCAAGATTGCTAAATTTCTAAAAGAAAAACTCCTCTCACTCTATGCAAATTCTGAAAAGCCCTCTTCTTCACTCCTATATTGCTTGATCTAACAGTGTTTTTTAAAGAGCTGTCATTCATTAAGCATAAGATATTAATTCCTGCCTTCAAGTCTCTTCAGAGCCATTTGTGACCCTCCATTTCCTCTCCTTAGGATTCCCTGCTACTTCTCATTTAATTGCTGAAACCCCATGTTGTTATCTGTCCCCAATAAAGTAATTTTGTTTATCAACTAACTCCAAAGTAAGAGAAATTTTGAGGATGAAATGAAGCATGGGCTTAATACAGCGTCTTCTAGGGAACACCAATGCCATACACTCATCATGAAGTCTTCAGGGTAGTTGGAATATCACATATCATTAAATATACTTTTCTAAGAGGAGGTTGATTTGGCAGGGTTAGAAAGGATGAGAGTTTCTAGTCCTCAGCAGCAATGTAACACAGACCTATCCAGGTAGGGAACAAAAACTCACAGCATGTTGCCCACCTCCTCCTTCACAGGGAACCCCAAAAGCACAGAAACACAGAGAGGACAGGGAGACGTAAGGCAAGGTTAGTGTGCATTACAAAGAGCTTTGCAGAAATTCTGTCCAAAAATCTGCTGGGCACATTGCTGGCAATGGATGAGAGCTTTGCACATTAATGAGTGGAGTCCAGCAAATACTCTCTGCTTCCCGAGCAGAGCTGGCAGCATGGGCTGATGCAGTGGGTATTTCCCTGTCAGGCATGGGAGCACACCAGTGTTGGTTGCACATTCGTTTAGGCAGCTCAAGAAACATCTTGAGACTGTGGGAGTCACCTTCAACCCAGCAGGACCACCCTTGTACAATAACCATGTGAAATGTCTAACTCTCAAATAGCTCAGCCGAGTTCTGTATGTACTGTAAGGAATTGGGGGTTATTTGTAATGTTAGAGCTAGCAGGAACCAGGATTTGCAGCTTCAATAACAGATTTACACAAAATAACAGAGCCCAGCTCTTGCAGCAAACTCTCCGGTCTGAACAACCCAAGAGCCTCCCCAGGGTCACACCATGCCCAGGCCATCACGTCACCCAGCTCTGGCTGCCACATCTCCCCGGCTCTGGGGCGAGGAAGATGAACCCCAAGGAGCAGGGGCCATGTCTGCTGACTCAGCAGGTCCCACAGC
This sequence comes from Callaeas wilsoni, assembly GCA_013398955.1. Lineage (NCBI taxonomy): Eukaryota > Metazoa > Chordata > Aves > Passeriformes > Callaeidae > Callaeas > Callaeas wilsoni. The sequence continues at coordinate 18,718 of VWPU01009723.1, read as the reverse complement.
CCTCATCCGGGAGCACAGTGGAGAAACACACAGTGTTTACTGCACTGCAACAAAAAACCAAACTCCCAGTGATCGCCAGAAGTCAGTGTCTTGGCACTGGGAGCACAGGGCGTGGAGTTTAACTGCTAATTAGGACAGGGCAGCAGCAAAGGGCAGAACAGGGGAAGAGGCTGGCTTTGGCTCCCTCAGGAGTTGAAAGGCTTTCCCAAATTCAGCCACATAACACATCCTTTAAAAGGACAGCGATGACTTCTTCTATGTTAGCAACAAAGCAGAAACTCTCATGCCAGCACTGCCTTCTGATACTAGCTGTCCTTTTATCATTTATTCAGAAATAAAACTCTCACAGGGCAGAGTTATATCAAATGACAAATAACAGCTGTAGGGAAAAGAAAAAAGTGTTGCACTTCATTAGAACTCTGTATGACTCTGACAACCAGAAACATACTGCCAAAGTGGCAAACACAGCCGAAAAGACAAGAGAGATCTCACAGCAGCTGTTAAACCAAATGGGAACTTGTTAAAATTAAGGACCATTTCCCCTCTTTCATATTTAGTTTCAAAACACCATGTAAAGAAATTCAACCTCTTACAAAGAAAGACTGAGTCATTAGCGCAGAAGAGAGGCGAGACCCTTGCAAAGTTTTCAGATTAAAAGGTAACAGTTAATACCCAAGCAGTTCCTAAAACCCTATGAATATGTTAATCTGGTATCATCTTAAACCCTTCAATATTAAAGTAGTAAAGCTTACCAGACTGAATTTTACTGCTGTTCACTTGGTGTTACAATATTCCATTATAATATGCAAGTATTCAACTTGGAGGACGCTGCTGGGCCTGTAGCAGCAGCAGCGATGCCGTCCTGGAACAGACCACGCATCTCCTTCTTCCCAGAGAGGTCAAGGCCACACCTGCCACCACGTATCAGCACTCCTCAGTTCTCTATGCCACCAGGCACCGGTGACATGTCACTGGTGACTGCACCACGGCAGCAGCTGGGATTGCCAGGGGGAACAGGAGACTGCACAAGGCCTACACAAGTCACACCTGGAGCTGCTTTTATAGAGGTGCCACAGAAACACAAGGAAATACTCGGGGCTAAAAAGTATCCTGCAAGCCAAGCTGTACATTTTGCCAGAAGGATGCTGATTTCCAGAGCGCACAGGATGATTTTGCTTCAATCAGGCCCCAAATAAACACTGACAAACCAAAGAAATTAAGTACATAACCAGCAGCCAGTTCCAGATTATCCCACAGCGGGAGAGTGCAGTGCTGACAGGTTTTGTTCTCTATTTCTTTAGAGGACAGGAGGTGATTGCACTGCGTAATTCTGCATTTAATTAGTGAGAGCTAGTCTTATATTGGAGAACTGAATGTAAGAACAAACAAGAGACACATTCTTGTTTCAAGCAAGGATTTATCCAGTTAATTTCCATGTAGCATGACCAAACTGCTGCCTCTGCATGTTTTGGCTTCCTGCTCTGCCATGCAAAAGATCTGCCTCCCTTGGATTCACTGATATGTACGAGGATGTCATTGACTGGAAGGCAGACTAGAACTTAAAATATTTCTGACATGCTCACCTTCTGGCTCTCGGGCAGTCCTCCCACACTGAACACTTCACTCCGTACAGCTCTGTGCAGAGCGGGCTCGGGAGCCTGTGATATGCAAGAACAACCAAAAGAAGTGGGATATAACTGGCAGAAGCACAGCCCTGTTTACTGGTCCTGGAGTTCCCCACAATCCTCCGCACCGGGAGGAGTTTAGATGAGAAATGCTGAATGGTAGCACATGCAACTTTAAATTCCATAGGCACCACTCTTCCCACCAACTCTAAGGAGTCACTGCCCCACCATGGTACCAGAGGAACATTTCCTGCTGAGAGGTTGCTGCTGACTTCAAATGAAACTAACTCACCTTCAATGTCTCCGGTTAGAAGATGAAAAGTCATTGTAGGCAAGAAGTTCTTAGCAGAAGTCTCCTCTAAACCAATGCTTTTCCTGAAATCCCTAACTGCTTCAGCAACACTGGCAAAGGCAGGGATAATAGCAGGATAATGTTTCTTGAAAGAATTGGAAAACTGTAACACCAGGGAATTAGCAAAGAATCCTCAAAAGACAGGCACGTTAGAAATATTCCAAAGGTGAAAAAAGTCTCCATCAGTGGTTAGACTTCAACTGACACCAGAACCTCTGTCTGTGAGGAATCTCCAATCCGCTGTCATAGGAAACTAAAATGAGGAAAACAAAGACTGCCAAGACAACCCCAAGCAAGCACACCATGGAGCCTGGAATAGGTGTCCTGAAAGGAAACTCAGAGCTGGCACTGAATAATGATGGACACATAAACATGAGTAATTAATAGAGGCAACTTCTACTACAGGCATGTTCTGCACTAGCCTACAACAGTGATTGGGATTGCATAGTCCCAGGAAAGAGTTTTCAAAGAAATGGTATTCACAGAAGAAGAAAAACTTGCCATGAAAAAATAAAACTAACTGAAATATGCTTTAAAAAAATTTAAGAGGGCAGTAAACCTAATTTTATGCAGAGCAACCATCATGTAATGCTGCAATACAGCAGCAAGTTACCTAAATTGTCACCCAAGGGAAAAAAAAAGTAAAACAAAGAGGCTGAAATGGTGTTAGCCAACACAGATAAATCGGTTGACTAATGGATTTGATGCTGACTTAATCTTCTTTTTGGCAGTGCCCTCAAAAGCCTGCTTTTTTGCTTTTCCTTACCTAAATGAAATTAACCTATTCCAGAAAATTAAGAACAATTTATCAGGCCACTGAAGACAGACTGCTTGTTGGATCTGGATCTGCATTATTCCATCCAAAACACGAGATAAACTTTGCAATTCAAAAAACCTGAAAATGGAAGGGTTGGCAAAGTGTGGCATCTGGAGTGTCACTGCTCTTTCCTCACACACTTCTGGCACACTCCAGCACATGGGTTGTACAAACAACCTTTTGTTTGGAATGAGAGTGTTTGGCTCCTGCTACAACACAATTTGTTCTTCATTACCTCAGAAAATGTAATTTCCAGTGCATCAAACAAGAAGAAATTTGGAAGCAGAATATTTCACTGTGACTTTAAGCTCTTTTACTTTCATTATAAAACTGAAATGTAGGTTTGGGGTTTTTTCCCAAGAAAGTTTTACATGAAAACCTTAATTTCTGAGGATGTCAAAACCATTATCTTGTTCTTCCTCACAACACCAAAAAAAATTGTTTTCTGCAAAAAGAATCTAGGAAATTGATTACTTCATTTTTCACCAACAAAGTTTTTGTCTGTAAAACATTATCGTCTTGCACTCATTTGAGGACCTACAGTGCTGCCATTGCTCACTACCTGGAAGAAACGACAAACATATCTGCATCTCAACATTTCAGAAACCTCATTGGTTTGAAAGCCAACAGGGAAAAACCTAAGAGTAAGAATTAAAGGCCGTATTTTCTTCTAGTATTAACAGGTTACATTCTGAAATGAAGGCTGATGAAGAAAATTTGGCCAAAGAATTGGCTGGAGCCAGAATGCTCCATCACAAAGGAAATCCTCTCAGGGAAACCCCAGTTGGACACTTCTTTCCTCTCAACCTTTGAGCTCTGCCTGCAGGATGCAATAAAAATAAGCAGTTATCTGTGAAACCTTTAATGGTGATTTTTAACTTGGTACATGAACTAGGGCAGGAGGAAACATGCTGAAGAATAATAAAAACAAAAGGGTTTTAAGTGAGAAAAAGGCTGAGGAAAACACATAGGTTGCACTACCCGCCTACATCAGTACAACTGAGTGGAATTCCCACCCTCCTGCAAAACTCACAGATGTGAATACAAGGCCTGGCATTACAAATGAAAGCAATGGGAGCTGATGAGTAAAGTGTCCCCTCCCTCTGTACTGCCTGCTTGCTGCAGTCAGCAGGACAGTTCCCTCTCTGACAGGAGGTTGCATTCAATGAACAGAGAAAAATCAGGAGTAAGAGCAGAATGTGCAGGACAATGCTTAAAACTGCTGCTAGCTCACATTAAAGTCAGAAGCCACCTTCAGATTCATTCTGGGATGGATGTGACAGCAGAAGGAAAATGACAGCCCCTCCCAATTCTCTCTCTGTTGTTTTCATACAGGATTGGGCTGAAGGAGGACAAAACCCAGGCGATAAGTTGTGAGGGAGGAAGGGGACCAGGACAGACGGAATGCTGGGGAAGTCAGGGGGTGGGGGTACTGCACACTCTCTCTAGAGACCCAAAAACTACAGCTGCCTTCAACTTTTGACACTTTGGGAACCATGCAAGACCCCTGTCAGCAGAAGTACAAGGCTCAGCCCTGCCCCTGCAGACAGCAGGGCAAGGCAGAATGACACATCTGCATTTCACATTATCCATTTAAGCCAGGATTCACGTATTTTTTCCCCTCAGATTGCTGTGTCATGGGAAGCCAAACCCAGCGCTCACTGAACTAGTATGACCTCTGCAAGGAGAAGCAGTAGGTCTTAAAACACATGCTCCTTCATTTCCCTACAGGCAGAGCTGGAAATTGAAATACTCCATCCACTACACGCAGCCCGCGCCAGGGCGAGCGTGCTGGAGACTGCGTGGGAACAAGGCCTCTGAAAACAAACCCAACTTTGCTGCTTCTTGGAAGTGTTGGGTCCAGCCCCTTTGGGCACATGATGAGAAAGATGCTTTGTGCCTTACCTCACCACGGTGCATCCTACAACATGTTTTGGGTTGACGTGTCCACAGCACACACCCACTAGCTACAGGCTATGACAGTACCTTCTTCTCTAAATATTTACCCTCCCTCACTTACACATTCTCCTGCAATGTGCAAATGGTATATAAAGATGTATCAGGATTAATTTGGATTCTTATCCATATAGAGGGGTTTGTAAAGGAAGGCAAAGCTGGCTCTTCTCTGTATTAGGAAGAAAAGGGAAAACACATTGGGAAGGTAACAGCGCTGCTGACACCATTTAAAGTCCAGGAAAAGAAAGCCCTACTTTCAGTAGTCTTCTGATCATTTACAGATTTCTTTCCATGGATGTGGTCATGTGTTTACAACAATATTTGCAGCTGCTGCAACAGTCACATAAACATTGAAAGGACACAAATTCAAAAGTTCAAATACTAATCATCCAAGAACCAATACTCTGGAGATGTATTTTGCAAACTTGAATGACATAATGTGAATTACCCACATAATACCAAACACAAAACTAGATATTTGATAAAGTCCAGGTTAGAAGCCACAAATTTCTTCAACTCTGTAGCACTTAGGGTATGTAGTCGTTTAGATAATTACACAGATTTTGACTCTGGCACAGAGTATCGTGAATGATTACCTATCTACCCGCATTTCCCAGAGACACAATCACAGAGGCCTTAATGGAGAACACCACACAACTACATATGGAAAAAATAACAAGAATCAAACACCCTTTATCACAGAATCATAGAAAACCAGGCTGGAAAGGGACCCCAAGGATCATCTGGTCCAGCCGTTCTTGGGAAAAAGAAATCTCCACAAGACATTGTTGAGGCACTGAAAAGACGTGGAAAACTGGAAAGAGCATTCATTCTGACAGCATAAGTCATCATTCTTTTAAAGATAACAGAATTGTATGACCATTTCTCACTAGGAAAAGCAGAAAAGCATTTTATGAGACTCATAAATCCACATCCCACAGACAAGAGAATCCTTACCATTCCTCTCTTTCTCATTTCTATCCCACTCCCTTGGTGCTTTCTTCTACTTTTCAGTGAAAAATAGGAAAAGCAAGTGCAGTGGGAAACCTGATGTTGTAGGAAAATTAACCCACTTGGTACTTGCCTTCCCAGTACTGACAAGTCTCAAGGGTAAATTCCCTCCTTCCCCTTTTTTGCTACTTGGGACATTCCCAACAGGGCTGATCCTGGTGTACTGAAGCAAGCGTGAACACTCACACTGTTTCTGTGGCAACAACATCAGCACCATCCCTTTAAAGATGTTTTAGAAGGATGGATTTAGCAGAGGATTATAGGTAACCTTATCAGCTAAGAAGTTGTTTCTGGTGCTTTTCTATTCTTCAAACTCCATCTCATCCCATCCCACAGCATTAACTGTCCTGTTTTCAAGTTTTAGGAGGATAAAGAGCATCAAGCATCATAAAAAATAAAATGCAGAAAGTATCTACTCATAAAGTAACTTCAAATTCTTCCTCTTGATTGGGAACATACTTGTATACATCTAAAGTGTATGAATTCACATAATTATGTCTGATATAATAAGGAGTCATATAGAGCACTAATGCAAGGGGTTGCAATACATGGAGCTGTAGAAAGCTTACATTTTGATTGTTTTCCTTTTGGTTCAGTACCCTGCATTTTCAGCTCTCTCTATAAAAAATGGCTTGGACTTTCTGAGTGCCACTGGAAGGAAAAAGTTTTCAAAAAGCCAGGTAAATAAGGTCAGAATTTGCCACGTTGAATTAATGCCCAGAGGTCTGTTAAGGTAGTGTTTTCTCATACCTCTGGAGACCAAAGGGTTGATGAACCCTGTGAGCCTGAGAACAGCCACATCAAAGCAGACCTGAGGGTCATCTGGTCCCATGCCCCATGCCATCACTGCCAGAAGGAGCCGCCTCATGGAAAAGTTCCATTTTACCTTATATGCACATTTACATTTTTCAGCAGTAATAGAGTGTTTTGACAAGCTGCAATCAGCCTCCAATCTGCAGTGAATTTTGACTTTTTGTTCCAATTTTAAACACCAAAACCCAAATCTGAACATGGCAATTCCCCATAGTACAGAAATTAAGAGTCAAAGACATTCTCTTCCTAAAACAATATACAAGGCCAAATTTGTAATCTTTCTTTGCCTTTCCCCATTTGGCAGAGGGGAATAATCGCATACGACGGCACATGTCTGATCTGATTGCCATGGGGAAATCAGAGTCTTATATCTAGAGAAGGACAAGTCCTACATTACTAAGGTTTTCTCTGCTGCCAAGGGAAAGAAACATTGCCTCCTGGTGATTAAGACTGTAATTATTATTATAAATTCTGAAACACTTTGAATTACGTGGTACATTTTCTTTAAATGGGCACCATAGTTAGTGCAAGTTGATTTGAACCAATGATTTATTAATGGCTTAATAACCCTGTTTGCTCCACATGCTTAGTGCAATTTTGCTCAGTATATTGTATTACTGGCTGGTTGCTATAAACAGGCCATTTAAATTTAGACAGAAGCTTTTGGAAAAGTTCTATTTCTACCAGATATGTGAATGAGAACACTAACTGCATTGATCAGGAACTACTGGTTTCTTCTAAACTCTTTAACATTTACCTGTGTGCGTCAGGTTCTCAAAAATCTTCACAGGTTCCAGCTGAAGTTCCCATTCAAACAAAGCTTTCTATTCAGGCCAATCCTAATATTCAGTCAATTGAAAACCAAGAGGAAGTCTGCCAGGCAGCGCTGCCAAATTGGGAAATTTCTGCAAATAAATCAGAATCAGACTTCTCCATGGTGGTGTTAATAAAATACATCCAGCCTCGCCAATAAATCTGCAGTACTTTTCTCCACGTTCTGAAGTACAAAAGCCTTGGCTTTACTGGAGTTGTTGCAAAGCAGGTCTTAAAACTAGCCATGGAAGAAGTCTTTAAAATTTGGCCAGATACACTTCTGTCAAGAAATGATACCTTTTTAACCACTGTGAAATTACAATGTACTTTTTAAACTGAAATTCTTCCAAAGTTCTGGCTTGAAGGTGTTAGAGAAAAACCAGACTACACCACTGATGATGTACAGAGCTCTACAACCAGCTCCTCTTGGGCTACTTCTCATTTGAATTTTTAAACATATTGCCAGGAACAAAATACAGTTGTTTGCTCTCCACAGTGCTTACAGCACTTTATAAGGGTCATATGCTGTTCCCTCTCCTGAAATTTCCATGTTGCAGTTTCTTAATTGGTCATAGTTTTCAGGAGGACAGTTTTTACTTGGCTCTTTGGAGAGGGAAACATTTCTAAAAGAAGCATCCAGTCAAGTATGTCTAAAGCTGGGAGGAGCAACACCCGCTCCCTGTGATACTCCTTTCCTCTACTCAGAGCAGGAGATGAAGTCATGTGTATGGTAAGAGGCATTGCCTGATTTACAATGTTTTTTCCTGAATTATGTGAAAAATTAGAATCTAAATCAAACATGAATTCGATAAAGCCATAAGCTGGAATGATGGGGCAGTGTAGTTTTCAGGGTGCTGGGCACGGGTGAGGCCACGCCTTGAATCCTGAGTTCAGTTTTGGGCCCCTCACAAGAAGGACACCAAGGGGTTGCAGTATGGCCAGAGAAGGGAATGGAGCTGAGGAAGGGTCTGGAGCACAAGGCTGATGAGGAGCAGCTGAGGGAGCTGGGGGTGTTTATCCTGGAGAAAAGGAGGCTCAGGGGGGACCTTATCACTCTCTACAACTGCCTGAAAGGAGGCTGTAGCCAGGTGGGGGGCGGTCTCTTCTCCCAGGTAACAAGCAACAGGACAAGAGAAAATGGCCTCAAGTTGCTCCAGGGGAGGTTTAGATTGAATATTATGAAAAATTTCTTTACCAAAAGGATGGCCAACCTTTGGAACACGCTGCCCAGGCACACAGTAAAGTCATTATCCTGTCAGGGATTTAAAAGACGTGTAGATGTGGCATTTAGGGACATGGTTTAGAGGTGAACATCGCAGTGCTGGGTTAACGGTTGGATCTTGGAGGTCTTTTCCAACCTAAACAATTCTATGATTCGCTGATGTATTGGTATCCTAGTGGTGCAATTATTATTTTTGTTAACCAGCACATTTCAAGAAAACATCAAGCTATCAATTAGTATGCAAAAAGTCCATTGTTCAGCTCAAACCACTTGGCTGGCTGTATCTCCATTGTCTCAGAACAACACTGAATCATGCACCCCTGTTTGGTCCCTTTAGCTTTTAAGGCAGCTGTTCATACAAACCCCTGCCTGAGCTGCCAGAATCACTGATAAAACAATTTACTTTTTTTTAGAAGTTGCAACTTTTGGTAAGATAACAAGGCACACGATTCACTCATGTTGGTGTATGAGTGCCTGGGCCAACAGGGTTGGTTTTGTGCGTTTTTTAAACACCTCACTTTGAACAATTGAAAATAAAAATCTGGTTTTCAACACAGATAAAAGACAATGAAAGTTATATGAATAAATAAATATTAAGTAAGTGATTAATAGGTATCACACTCTCAGGTTCCAATGCAGCTGTAATTACAGAGGAGATTATGCATGGAGATATTCAGAGATTAAGGAAGAAGACTGGCAGAAGAGAGGAAATATTTTCCATGCTGTGACACCCAGCTCATTGGCTTTACATTGCTCCCCAGAGTGAAACTATCTTGGCCTACTTCCATGGGAGTGTCACAGGAGAGGGGGACTGAGATGAAGACTCATGGCAGGCAAACCTAAACACCAGACTTGATCTCACCCTTTGCTTTTAAACCCTATATAAATCCATTCACATGGACAAAGAGTTATGTTCCTGAACATTGATTCAGAACACAGATCTTAAGTCAGAAGGCACCAAACTGCTTCACAAACTAATTTTGGACTCCTCTTGCTCTATTTCCGTCTTCTTGCTGCTTACAACTAGCTGTGTTTTGTTGCTCCGCTAAACTGTTTTAATGCAGGTCATTTACTACCCAGACAGAAGGGAAAGGGCAAAAGCAGAGGTGCTTGATCTCTTTAATGCACAATCTTGCAGCACTTTCAAAATCCATATGAAGATTGCCCTGTCCTGCTTTGAATTTTATCTGACTTCTTACTTCTCAAGATACTCCCAACACAATTACAGGCAGACACTGTTAGTCCCTGAAGAAATTAAGACAGCAGGATTGTGAGGAAGGCAGGGAAGTACAAGAGGCATAAGGAACAGATCTGATGCATTAGCAGACATCTACCTTTTGAATTCATAAACTTAATATATTTAAACAACCCATAAACATTTGGAAACTTAGGTGTTACTGGAATAATGAGTTATAATACACTTTTTTATAGAAAAAATGCAGAAGAATTGTGCTCTTGGTGGTGGAGGTTGAGAGTCTCTGAATGTCAGTAGCTTTCCACAGCTTGGAAATGCACTTAAAAACTGAAGAATTTTAGGTGAAGGGAGAAGGAATGCGACAAAGAAACTAATACGATGTGAGGGGAAACTGTAGCTCCACAGGCAGCTGATCTATAGGTCTCACATCCTACCACCAGCACTTCTCACAAGGGAGAAGCATTATCCCTGATGCAGCTCTTAAAATGCAAACTGGGCACTTCCGACAGAAGTAAAGTAAACCAGAGGATGGGATGGTGTCATGCTTTACCTCAGCAAGTAACTAAACACCACACAGCTGCTCACTAATCTCCTTCCAGTGGAAAGGGAGAGTGAAGGAGGGGGTGGGGGAGGTAGAACTCGTGTGTTGAGAAAAAAACAGTTTAATAGCACAGAAATGGGAGAGAAGTAATAATAATAATAGAATTAGAATATGCAAAACAAGTGATGCACAATGCAATTGCTCACCACCTGACAACCGATGCCCAGCCAGTCCCTGAGCAACAGCCCCTGGCCAGCTTTGCCCATAATTTATAGGCTGAGCATGACACCATACAGTCTGGAATATCCCTTTGGTCAGTTGGGGTCAGCTGTCCTGGCTGTGTCCCCTTCCAGCTTCTTATGCCCCCCTTGCTGGCAGGGCAGCATGAGAAGCTGAAAAGTCCTTGACTTAGTGTAAACACTAACTCAAGCTTAGCAACAACTACAACATCAGTGTGTTATCAACACTATTCTCATCCTAAATCCAAAGCCCAGCACTGTATTAGCTACTAGGAAGAAAATTAACTCCATCTCAGCTGAAACCAGGACAGATGGACACAAACACATCTTAGCTTCTTCCACGTACCACAGCTCTAAGAATCTCCTTGTCTAGGACAGAGAAAGCAGCACATAGTCTGAAGTGTATTGGTCTGGCAGCAGTCCCCTGGAAAGGAGGCTCTTATTACAGTCCACAGCTCATCATCATCCTAAAGAAATCACATCTTCTGTCTTCCTTTCACAAGGGTGAAAGATAAGAATAAACATTACCAGGCCCAGCTTTGTGGGAGGGACATCAATAACATTGGGGTTTGCTCACAGCTGCCCAGAAAGCCAGCACAAGAGCTTTCTAACCACTCACACCCTCCACAACAGGAAACTGAAAACCATTTCTGACAAGCACACAGCCACAGAGATCACAGGCAGGGGCATAAGAAAGGGGCTGTATCCAAGCCAAAGCTACTTTCATCTCTTTTGCGGCTGAAGGACACTTCAGCTTCAGTCTGTCCTTTTACCAACACCGCAGGGAACTTCCACAACAGCTTCCCCTGTTCTATTCCTGTGCCACTTCAAGGCCACTTCAGCAGAGACCTCACCTCCTTTAAAGTTGGCACCAGTCAGGAGAAAAGGTCCAAAATCAGAAGACTTTTATACAGTCTCGTTTTAGCATGATTACAAAATATCTATCTTCCTATCACACCAGAGCTGTTCAAGTATTTGTTCAAGTGATGTTCAAGTGATTTGTGTCCAAAGAAGGGCAATGAGGCTGGTGGAAATGTTCAAAAAATGTGTAGATGTGACACTTAGGGACAGGATTAATGATGGACCTGGCAGTGTTAGGTTAATGGTAGGACTCAATGATCTTGGAGATCTTTTCCAATTCTGCTTTGAGCTCTAGGATGACTCACTCTCTCTCCTGAATCCACTCTGTTTTCCCCCACTCTCCTGCCCCCAAGGACCACTCAGCACAGCAGGAGAACAGGACAGGTGCTCAATACTCTACACAGAGACACAACACACGCTGCGTCCAAGGCCTTTGTTCCCAACAGGGAGCTGCCAAGCCCTGCAGTCCCTGTTGGTGTGGCAGCTCGGAGCTGTGGCACTGCAGCCAGGATGCCAGTACAAATATAGCTGTACCACCAGCTACTTACAGTATTTAGAGGGCTGCCAATTCGAATCCAACCCAGTTCCTTTAAAAAGGATTCAGCATACACTGAGAACCCTGCTTTCAGGAAAGTCCAGGAGTTAAAACGGATCCCTCAGAACGAAAAGGGCCACTGGTTTCTGAAGAAGTGCAAGCCACTGCCAGGTGCCCATCTGCGCTGGCATCCTCATCCTGCAGTCAGCAACCAAGTGCATTTAGATGCCCCACACACAGCACCTTTCCCCAACCTTCCTCATTTCCTGGTGAAAGATCAGTCTCAGCAGAATTAGAGAAGCAAGGGTGTGTTAAAGGACAAACACAAAATGAATGCTTTGCAGGAATTGGCTTCTCTATCTGTTCTTTTTTTTAAAAAGTGCTTTTCTAGAATGGCATGGTGCAGAATAACCATTCAGCTTTCTATTTTAGAATGAATTTGTCTTAGATGTCCATGGCAGAAAGTTAAACACAAGAAAGGGCTGCTCAGCACTTTCTCTTCATTGACATGAATACGGTATCCTCCCGTTCCAGTCTGGGGAGAATTTTAGCCCAGCTAAGGAAAGCTTGTGGCCAAGAGCTTGACACAACAGCTCCCCAGGCAGGAACATCTTCTACTAGACCAGGTTGCTCCAAGTCCAAACTGGCCTTGAACAGTTCCAGGGATGGGGCATCTGCAGCTTCTCTGGGTAACCCGTGCCAGTGCCTCACCATTCTCAAAGTGAAGAATTTTGTCTTAATATCTCATCTAAACCAGCCTTCTTTCAGCATGAAGCCTTTCCACCTTCTCCTGTCTCTATAGCCCCTGTAAAAAGTACTTCTCAAGTTCTCTCGCAGGCCAGGCCATAGACAGTTTTGTTGATTACCAGGAACTGAAACTCATTTAAAAACAAGGCAGAGAAAAATAGAAGAGTTGATTACAAACCAGGATCACGTTCTGGGAAAAAGGTGTCAGAGTTTGATCGTTTGTCTTCATTCCACATGGGAGGAAAAATTGGTATCTTTACACATTAGTTACAAATGATTAAAAGAATCACTTTTAAAGGTAAGAGGAAACCGTAAAAGACTGGTCTGTCAAAGCAATGGGAACAGCCTAGCAGCAGCAACTGGTTTTGTAACGCTAACGATCAATCAGAAGAAATCCAGCCTCTCCTGGGAGAAATTTGTCTCAAAAAGGAAATAACAAATGAGAGAACTGGAGTCAAAATACCAGTAAGGAAGAACAGATGCTGCCACAGCAAGACTGAAACAGTCTAGCTCCTTGTAAGCCCTGTTTGTTGCTTCCCCACTGCTCTGTTTCCATATCTGTATAATTTATTCCAAAGCAAATTTATTATTTTAAAGACTCCATGGAGAAGGCTGTGTGTGTGCTAAGGGACACAGTGCTGGCTATTTCTTGCTCTTGCACGCTATTATCAAAGGCTTTTCCTAGTCTGGGATTTAGCAAGACTTTTAATTAATGGCTTCCAATGGTACATCCACACTGGAAAGACTTCTCTCATTAGCTAATTAGTCTATTGTCTTAATTAGGCAAGTCAGTTTTACTTCCTCATTGCCTTGCATGGGAAACCCTGGTTTTCCCATCTAGGTTTTCCCTCAAGTCAGTTCCCAGCTTCTCCGTCTTGACTTGCTTTTTGGAAGGACTTAGAGCAAGGTGCTAGCAGACGGCGTCACCTCATCTTTCCATGCAAGTCTAGATCAGGCAGGGAATGTTGTATTCACTGCAGCTGTTCTGAAAACAGGGCCCTCTCGAGTCCCCAGCAAGGTCTTGGGTCATTAGGAACTGGCTCATCAGCATCTGTCAGGAACAAGAGTGCACTGCCTTACAAATTCTCTGTTTTCCTCTGAGGATAACACCAGTGACAGTGGGGCTGGAATGAGATGATCTTTAAGATCCCTTCCAAAACAAAGCATTCTCTAATTCTGTCCCTGAAGGACCAGAAGCCCAGTACATGTGCCAAGATGTTCAATCCTCCTAACCTAGGGGAGAAGTGACCTGAAGTCGGGCACCTTCCAGCAGGCTGGGTTCCTTGAACTGCTCCGGGCCCAAATGTATCTCGGCAAGGAATGCAAGTGGATCATCTGCAGGAGCTGCAAACTTGTGCCTTGTCAGGGACAGCAGAGCCGTGATTCCTGCTGCTCCTTCTTGCTCTGACTGCTGGCCATGGTAGTCACTCTCAGCAGACAGGACTGCCTGTTCCAAGGCAGGGGTTCACTCAACAGCCTCCCACCACAAGTATCCATCCTGTTTCCATCACACATGCCCCTCCTTCTCCCATCACACCTGTGTTCTTCTGCAAGTTCTCACACCACACTCCTGTCTTCCCTACAGAAACTCCCATGGATGAGCACGGCAGAGGCAGAGTTTGCAATCCATACTGTAATGTCTGACCATTTTGGTGCCTCTCAGCTACACCTACTCTTGAAGTGTTTTGTCAGCCAGCTTTCCACTTAGTCCAATTAATTTTGACTAATCACTTTTGATTAGTAGAAAGACTGTTTAAGACACAAGCCATAATGGCAGAGCTCACCACTGACTTAATGCTCACATCTTAGGTATAGTAGAAAATTTTTTTTTCATTTCTAGTCTTCTCTTGAAAAAGCCAAGATATAATCTCTGCTTCGATAACATGTACTTCTACATAAAGGCACCAGTACACTTCATTCTAGCTTAATTTCTCCCTGCAAAGCAGAGCACCAAAAACTCCAGAGATGCTGCCAATATTTTTGGAAAGGCCAGAAAGAAAACAGACAGAACTAGTGATGGAAAGCAGAGGACAGCTAACTCTTCAACTTCATTTTGGAACACCTCTCCTATGGAGGAAAGGCTGAGAGAGTTGGGAGTGTTCAGTCTGGAGAAGGTTCCTTACAGCACCTTCCAGTACCTAAAGAGGTCTGTAAGAAAGATAGGGACAGACATTTTAGCAAGGGCTGTTGCACTAGGACCAAGGGGTAATGGTCTTAAATTAAAAGAGGGTAGATTGAGATTAAATACTAGGAAAAAGTTTTTTACAATGAGGATGGGGAGTCACTGGCATAGGTTGCCCAGAGAGGTGGTAGGTGCCCCATTCCTGCAACATTCAAGGGCAGGTCGGACAGAGCTCTGAGTGACCTGATCTAGTTGACGATGTCCCTGCTCCGTGAAGGAGGGTTGGGCCAGATGACCTTTAAATGTCCCTTCTAATCAAAACCATTCTGTGAATTCTGTGATCTTTGCTACTGCTGTTTATTGAGGTGCTGAGATCATACTGACCATTTGTAAATAAACTAATGGTGCCAAACTTAGAAGAGGCGAATATTTTCAGTCAGATATTAACAGATACTGCCAGTGTGAGCATGATCTGACTTGCACCAGGAGTCAGAAGAGAAGAGGTGAGAGGGGAGCTTGAGAGAAAAGCAGGAATACTAACTTTGGCAACTCCAGACTACTCCAAATGCTACTGGAAACCTCTTCCAGAAATATTCTATGTTTTCATGACTTGCTTTCAGTCTCTGTACCAGGAATTGGAAAGAGTGTTTACTACACTTGAGGTAAAGCTAATGCACCTTATGCCCACATCTTCATAGCACCACTGGGCAAACTCTTCCTGAATTTCAGCTCTGACCTCCTCCCTGAACACACAAAGAAGTCACAAGACTGTCCTGCAGGTGCTGTAAGACTGGACTACTTCACTTGGCTGGGCAGTCAGTCACAGGGCCTGGGGTTTGCTGTTATTTGGGCTGGCTCATGTCAGCTCTGCAGAGAAGACATCAGGCCAGTGTTGAGAGATCTCTGCCACCTTCCCAGCACTCCACAATTGAGACACTGTTCAGAAAGTTCCAGAGCATCTCAAAGATAAGGAGGGAGGACCTTGACATGCAGAGACTGAGGAACGGTCTTTATAGGTACAAGAACAAACTGAGGCTGAAGAACAAACCCAGCAGGCAAAGGTGTAGTAGTGGAGGGAGACTGCCCAGCCATTCAGCCCTGGCTCTGCTCCCCGAGGCGCCTCTGGCAGTGCCAACACAGAGATATGGCCCAGACAACTTCAGGAGAAAGCTGCAGGTAGGGAATGACACAACACACAGCCCTTGTCCTCAGACAGCACGGGCCAGGCTAATGTCACAGGCTATTGCTCTCCCAGCAGATAAACAGAAAGGATTTCCATGGAATACCATTTCTGAAAGAAATACATTTAAGTTATTTTTGAAATATTATTAAATCCAGTAGTGAATATTTTGAATGTGGTATAATCCATTTTCCTAGAAACCAGCCAAGAAAAACCGACAGCAGCACAAGGGAAGTGCCACCACGCTGCCATCCCTGTCTCCCTGCTCCCTCAGGGACACGAGCAGGAGCCTCACACGCCTCCCTCTTCCATCAGTGTGCCTTAAAAACACAGTTCCCATCAGCTCTTCCCTCACCAGGCAAGCCTGGATCCTTCCTGCTGATCTCGACCCTGCTCTCCTACAAGCCAGGGACCCTCCATCGGCCCACGGAAGCCCCAAAGCTGAGTAGTGACACATGCACTAGGAGGGCCAATGCAAACCACTAAAAAGGCTGGGCAGGGGTGTTTCAGTAGCCTGCAGGTGGGACTGAGGGCCAAAGAACTGGCACAGTGAGAACTGGATGGCTCTTGCCATTGAAACTGGCCAGCAGATGCAATCAGGAGACAAACAGGTGGATTGGGTGGGTGCAGAAGAACCAGCCCTGAGCACAGATCATCTCCCAAGCTCCAGTAGTTCTATCCTAAAAACAGAGCCCAAATCCGTACCCAGACACCAGGACTCCAGTCTTCTACTCCCTCTTATCTTTTCCACCTGCTGTTCACTCCCCAAACCCTCCTATGCCGTGTTTGTATGCAGTCCAGGGATAGCTTAAGCTGCAGTGACCACCTAAAGGAACAGGGTCTCCTCACCCTGCAGCATATTGGAAAGAAAGTTAGTTACTCTGCACAAGTTATTGGAAAATCCTGGACCACCTGGAGAACATTTCCTTTTCCTAAATCACTCCTTCTCAATCTCCTCACAAGTAGGACAGAGCTAAAGCCACCAGAGGAGCCCTGTGCCCCCATTCTGGCTCATGCAGGCAGCCGTGGGCACGCTGGGGAGGCTGCTCCCTCCCAGCTGGCTGTCAGGCAGCATTCCCCGAGGCAGCACAGGCCAGGGCTCCATTTCCTAATGCATCCAAACGCAACTCTGCTGTGGATTTCACCCATTCCATTAAGATTCAGTTTGATCTATTTTCTACTGCACTATCTGCAGAAATAAAACTCACAGCTGAGATCTGAAGGCCAGACAACAGACCAAGAGTAAGATGAAATATGTTAAACTCCATTTAAGTTACGGCTCATAGAGCCCATGGGAACTGCATCTTGTGTGCCTGCTCAGCACCACAGGGCTGGGGTTCGCTCCCAGAAAACACCAGGGTCCCTCAAGCCCACCTACCCTTACTGCAAAACATGAATGTCTGCACCAGGCAGAACTGCCAGCTCTCCCCACCTTTCCTCTCGGGACAGGGAAGAGGTGCAGCTCAGTCAGTCTGAGCATCCCACCGCCCACCCTGGGTCGCTTCTGCTGTGCTTGGTACATCCCACCACAACTCCTGCTGCAGCCAGGTTCTCACCAGTCCATTAGCTTTCCTCCCTCACCCTCTGTGCATCCTCCTGCCCCAGGCCCAGAAGCACTGCATCCATGTCAAAGGACAAGCAGGGATTCAGGGCAGGTGGGACTCTGGGCTGCTGGACCTCAGTCCCCTACAGCCACCGCAGCATTTGTCAACATCGCATCTGAAGGTGATGCTGAGATTGTTCAACAAAGCAAGATCTGAGGTCTCTCAACATAAGGCATCAAGGGCACGGTCTCAGAAGACAGGCACTCACTGGTCCTCATTCCAACTTTCAGGAATGAGGAGAGTTAAACATGAGAAAGCTATACCACAGGTTCCCTTTTACATCTTCCAGAAAAAGCAGTCCCATCAGACTGCAGACATGACTGTCCCGGGACTCTGGCACAGCCTTCTCCTAAGGACTCCTCCACCCCTGCTCTCTGCTGTGGGACAGACTTGGAAGGAGTTAAACATCCTGCACAGAGAAAAAAGCAAACAAAATGCAAACAACAAAATGCAAACAAAATGAATAAAAGAGAAGAGCATACAAAACCCATCTCTAAATTAATTTCCATTTAATTTATAGGCCATGACAAGACAGTTGTCTTGCTAAGCCCTTTAATTAATCAGAGGGAACAGTTACTTTGAGCACGTATGCCCACCTTCCCTCTTCCTGAAACATGTTCCAGCTTGTGTTGAAGGACTGTCTGCAAGGTAATTAATTATTTACCATTATCTTCGCCACTACTTGGCTCTCCAGATCTTTTAACATTGAGTCCTGAGGCAGCAAAGCTCTTTGGGGCTGAAAAGAAAAGAAGAGCCTTTGCTATAGACAGGGAAGTGCACAGGGCTTGAATGGATTGAGAAAGTGAGAATGGGAGCTCAGCACTGTGCTGAACGTGGCTTGCTCTCTTGTCCATATGGTGGCCCTCTGGGGAGGCAGCATGTTATTTTACATGATACAAGACAAAAATCTGTCTAATAACAGGATTTTTGTTTCAACTAATTTGTGGGTAACTGTATAGAGACCTACATGTGTAACAGAACTTTTGTCAAACACTGCAAAGACAAATACTCCTCAGTTCAGAAATGCCAGAATTACTGTTTCTAGTGGAAACCTGATTCATTCCTGTATTGGTTTGGCACGGCCT